>APFE031185681.1:0-15494 GCA_000404065.3 Pinus taeda
GTAGCCTTTCCATGGAGGCTGGACACAATGTGATCCTTCACGCCCTCCAACAGAATCCTTCGACATTTTGCGATTTTCTTTTGCCAAGCATCAGCTTGAGTAGCATCAGTAGGCTTTCGGATATCCGTATCTATGAACTCCTTTAGCACGTTATCATCCAATATTGCCTCCATCCTGTCCTTCCATGCAATATAGTTTGAGCTGCCCTCAAGAGCATACTCCAATCGCACTCCGTTGAAAGACATTGTTGCGTTGTCACCAAGAAAACAGTGCTGCAAATTCGAATTCCACCAGCAACCAACCCAACCGCCTCGGATCTAAGATTCGTGAGAACGAAGTATTTCTTGTACAGAGATCGACTGTATGGGCATTCACTAGATATCTCACCTTCCAAAAGAAGGATGAATCCAGAGGCTACCTGGCCCAATTACAGCCTCTGCCTGAAGAAATAAAACGTAGTCACTTCCTGAATAATAGATCTGATGATCAATCCTCGCTTTGATATCCTGTAGAATCTCTTCTACAAATCAACCAGCTCTGATACCATGTAGAAATTTTGAATAATTTAACACATATTCAACAGAGATTATCCTGATCATGTACTATTGCAGAAAACATACACAATACATAAGCTCCTCTATGTTGATCATCAATATAGCAGCATCAGTAACAATAAAACATCAAGAGCATTCACACATTAACACAGTATGTATCCCGGGGAAAGCATCTCGCTAAAAACCCCAACTATCTGTATATTAATGATTGAGTCATGTAACATTACAAAGTAAAATGCTTATCACAAGAAATCCAGTACCAGCTCCACCTGTTACACACAATACAGCTCAGATCTGAATCAATCACTGGCTCAAATCTCTTCCGCTGCTTGCCTGCCTCCGCTGCTCAATACCTGCACAAGAACTGATGATAATTCCAAGGCAGCCACGTCTTTCCTTGGCTAAATCACGTATTTCAAAGCTACAATACGTGCAAACTCATTGGCATACTCAATCCCCTGATTTGTGCAAGATCTGGTGCACAACTATAGTCACAACTGATAGCAATCTGATTCTCTAACACCTGTCCCTGCTGAACTGAACATGCACTGACATGCAACTGAGTTAACTGATGTATTCATTTGTTGTATTATGAGTTAATAACTTGTGAATTAATTAATAACTAATTCACCCAACTCATCTCTAGTCTATTTGCCAGTTAGACTAAATACAACGAGTTTAACAAAGCTAAACTGAACACAACTCCATCAACTGCACCTCCAATCCACTAAACTCAACTCACTTGAGTTCTAACTGAAGTCATGCATGCAAATATTCAAATAACCCATAAGAACCACGTATTTCCTTCATGCAATTGCATGTGCCACATCCGTAGCTCGAACTGAAGTGCTCCAAGAGAATAAGACAAAGTTTATAGTCCAAATATTATTGTGAGATAATAATATTTGACTTTTCTATTTTTGACAGCCAGTCTAAAAATAGACTTGATCACTCACACTGTGATCACTCACACTTTCATCAAAATAGAAGTCCATCTATTTTTACCAACATGACCAATCATCCACAAATAGCATCCTGCAACTCATAGACCATGATCCATATGTCTAAAAATAAAATAGACATAGTCTAAAAATAGACTTGCGCCAAAAATAGCCCGCGGGCCCACTTAGTGAAGGCGACTCTTTTCACTAAGCTCCATCATCTTGTTGCATTCTCAACAAGCATTTCTTGTTGCACACTTTTCAACACGATTAACAGGGAGGAGGTCGAGCGGTCAAACCCCGCCTCCTCCTTCTTTTTACATTATAAACCAAATTTTTTTTTAAATAAATGTTTGGTTGGGTCGGGCCCGCCTTGGGCAGCCCACCCACCATAACCATCTCCACCATGTTCATTGCATTTAGTTGCATGTTGGTTGTGCTTTGGTTTGGGTCCATGCCCCAAGGACTGGCCCACCCATTTATGATGTTGTTATGAGCCCCGTTCCGTGGGACGGTTGTGGGGTGGCGGGGTCATGGCCGCCCACCCCCGTTTGCTACGTTATAACTGTTCTGTGGGTGGGGGAGGGGCCAGGGGCCGTGGCCCACCCCTCCATTGTTATGTGTTTGGTTGGGGTGGCGAGGTTGGTGGCCCACCACCCCCTTTTTTTAATATTTTTTTGTTTAAATAAAACAAATTGCGCATTTTTGAAAATTTGGTTTTGGACCGAAGGAGTCTTCTTAACGAGGCAACAATTTTTCCCAGAATCTGGCCGGAGTTGGCCGGATTCCATCCATTGGAAAAAGTCCAAATTGCACCTTCATTAATCTTGCCCAGTCATCAAAATTCAACCCAACTTTGACTGCCTCTATCTCCTTCATCCGAACTTGGATTGGAGTGTCGTTTGCACTGTTGGAATCAGGGCGATGAGCACTTTGATCTAATGTCAAGTTCGTTGCCTTTCCACCACTTTTAATTTTGAGCTTTTTCCATGCCATTGTGTATGGAGATCCACCTCGATCATTAAGAGGCATGTAGCCACCACATATCTTCTCAGAGATAAGCTACCATAGCCCAAGCTATCTTATTTCCATTATGTTTGTAAGCATAGTTCAGTATTTTTCTATTAATGAAATGAAGTGTTTTTCTGTTGCATCTCTGTGTTTATGATTATATATGTAAGTTGTTGCGTTCCTGCTTAAGTTCATATCACATTACGCCTTTGATTCCCATCTTCCATGTAATCTCGGGCCTTACACCCTAGAACTTTTAATGCATCACCTCTTTGATTTCTTCTGGGATCCCATTCCCGGGATGACTCAACCTCTCCACATGGAATATATATTAATTCACAACATTTTCTAGTGGACCAATGTGTGTTTAGCCTCCACATCACCCTGGATCTAGTCATCCTAGAAATTTTCTTAGCACACACTTTTTGTTTCTTCCAAGATTTAGTTCTCGGGTTAAAATAAGGAGCCAAGATGATTACCAACTCACCTCTCACTAAATAAAATCATGCCAATTGTCACTCATGTACAACTATCAAATTTACATGGAAAATCGATTAGTGCACCCAAAATTCCATTTTATGTACACACCACCTTTTGTGCATTTTAACTCTTGCATGCAAAACTTAATGTTTTAACAATTGTATGTAGTTATATCAAATTGATGGGTTCTATTATGTGAATGACATTCTAAACCTTATTTTCATTGTAACAGTGCAATAATTCTGTGAGCCCTGCAAAAATTGTTGATATGGCGAAAGCCAAGAAGAAGATGTCGGTACAACCACCTAGAGGGCCATTCCTAGAAGAAATTGACGAGAAGTTGCCCAACTCTCTCCTCTTTTCATATATTTTGTGCACAATCGACTCTGTAATTTTGTCTGAGAATGCAATGTACCAACTTCTGGAGAAATCATTACCATAGGAAGATTACTCAATAAATTCCTTAGCAACCCGTTGCGGCCTCAGAATTTTGCAGCTGAAACATGGGGGATAACCACCTGGTCCGTACCTTAAGACAGCTCCTTTTTCGTTTAAAGTGGCGGCTCCGACTAGGGATAATGGGACCAGTTTCCTAATGTGAGTTTTAAGATGAGAGTGGGTGGTTCATGAGTGTTTTGCAATAGAATAATGATAATCTAAGTGACTTATTCTATGATGAAATTTCTCTAACTTAACTTATTCTAATATAAACCCAGGTGCTTTTGTATGGTATGTGATCTACAAAGATATCTGTTTAACATGTGATAATAAAGATTGAACACAATTAAATGGAGATGATAACATAAAAGATGATTCCTTTTACTAAATAGTTAGTCAAAGAAATTTATAAAATATATTGCATGTTTAATGAGTTATATATCAAAGTCAAAACTTCAGTTATGGCATCATACAAAAGTGCAATTAATGCTTCAAAGAACAATAAATCTCACATATAATTCATGAAAATAAAGTTTGGCCACTAATTAAATGTAGACAGAATTATGCATACACGATAATAGTACCAAATGTATGAAGTCCTACTAATTTGACAAATGACATAGACCAACTTCTTCCTTCAAATCAAATTGTCTCCCAAGAATATAGAAGTGCATCAACAAAGGAATGTAGTCTGATATCTAAAAGAAAAGATCATGTTCCATCATTTCACCAGAGCATTCACATACTCACAATAGTGCATTCTTTGCAAATGTTTTTGATAAAATTCTGGATGCTTCTCTAAACGCATGAGAAGGGTATAAATACTATTCTAGCTAAGTGTGAAAAAATAGATTATACAAAATTTGAGGAGGTTTCAAACAACTGTCCTCCTACATAGGTAACTAACTCCAAAAATAAACGGAGATCAACTAAATAGATTTAAGAGGATGACTTGTTGTCCACCATCTTGTCCTTTAAATTGCAAATATTGATCATCGGTTGAATTTGAGGAGGTGGCCTCAAATGAGACTTGAGCTATCCTATAAAGATTGCATCGGCAAGAGGTGGCAATATCCTTTGAGTCGCATGAAGGGAATAGTTGAGGGTCATAATCTGGCTATGTGGCTTGACCAAATACTGCCAATACGACTCCCAGTCAGTCGTAGTCATTTTTGTAATTGCATCTCTTTGATTCCTTGCTTTTTCTTGCCAACCTTTACTCGGAGTAGTTAAGTCAGGCATTTCTTTCGTATTACCCTCCTTCATGAGATCAGTAGCGAACAGGGTATGGTTTACTGCCGTAATGATGTTATTTGATACTCTAGCTACCCTTGTGACTGCGAGCTTGGCCTATTTGATCCTAGCATCCCAATCAAGGAAGAGGATGCCTTTGTGAGTTTCCTCAATCTCAGGTAGATTGACCTTCTTTCCCTCTTCTAATTTCTACCATTCAATGAAATCAAAGATTTTGGTGTTTAAATCATTAAAATCTATTCTTCGGTCAATGGCTTTTTCTGTGAGCTGGTCGCTGGTAATCAGGTAGGAAGTGATGTGTGACAACGTCTGGCAGAAATACTCTTGCTGCTTGACTAGAATAGAATTTAGTTCTAGAGCCTCTATAATGAATTCCTCAGTAGTGGGAACATTCTTGTATCTGTCCATAGATTGTTGTAATTCTTGGCGCTGCACATTTTTGGTCGATAATTCAGCTTCATGGCTTATTTTGAAGACTTCCATGTCCTTCTGCAATTGTGCGAGTTGCTCGGCTGCCTACTTATTTGTGTTTGCTTTTTCTGTCTTGAGATCTTGTTCGAGTTGCACGATTCTTTCCTCCTTTTCCTTTAGTAGACTAGACACCTCAGTAGTCTTATCCATAGTGGCTGATGCGTATGCTCCTGTGAATTGTGACAGTCCAGTCAATTTCTCAACTGGATTGAAAGGCATGTCCTTCCAAACAATGTCCATTGGCTCATCACCAGGTGAGAATTCGGTGCATCTACTCTTCTCCTTTTCCTTTGCCTTTGGACTACAGCCTTGTGGAGAGGGCTATAGAATACATCAAGTGGAGGTATCTTCGTCACTTTTAGAACAATTTCTGATGTGGGCAGAGCAGGGATAATTTCAGCATGTTGGGATGTTGTTGTTTCTTGATCTATAGGTGTATATTGTTCACTGACAGACTTGGGCTTTGTATCTTGATGAATTTTCAGAGGAATTTTGAATTCCTCTGTTTCTTGAGTATTTGGAGCTTTGGGAGTGTCTTGCAATTTCTAATTGAATTGATCCCACTCCTGTACCAAACTAGTGCCTTCGGCCTTTGAACTTGTCTCTATGGTCGAGGTGTCCATTACTTGTTTTTTTGGTTTGTTTCCTATTGGACTCAGCCATGTTGTCTGTATCCTAGATTTTCCCTGTGTCTAGCGTATTCTCAGTGTTTACCTAAGAGCCCTTTTGAGAGCTAGGGGTTGCACTATCAATAGTGTTACTTGGGGTAGGCTTATCTTCAGGCTTTAATAGATGCATTGGAATGACCCATAGCCTCTCATTCATAAATTCCTGAAATATTTAAAAATCTTAGAGTTTCAATTTCGCCTTTGCCCATTCAAGTGCTTGCTCAAAAGAAGCTACTAACTGTAACAAATCCTCAAAGTAATTATCTCCATGATTGTACGCCTTGAGCTTTAGTCCTGTAGTGACATTGTATGCCACTTTGTTTGGGTCGAAATTCCTTGTAGGCAATGTATGAAGCCTAAGGGCTTCCATTTGTCCTGACTCCTTAGTAGCATGAACAAAATTAGCTAAAGTAAAAGAGCCACATTTGATAGGGAAAGTAGGCCATAATGACTTCTTGCCATCTTTAAGAACTTTAGTCAGGCCCTTTCCTACAGTCTGGTAGGCAATCTCCCTTACTAATAGCTTATCAAAAACATATAAAGGAAGGACATGTGGATCAGTAGCGCTACCAAAAACCCTAATGTAGGTGAACCATTCCTAAATGAAATACTTGCCTACAGAAAGCAGGTCTACTGCAACTTCTTGGGAAAACCTAGGGGCTTTCTTATTGAAAATCGTTTGGTGTAAGGGCAACACGATAGAATGAAATATCTTATAAAAGTGAGGTATGTAATGCGATTCCCATATTTGTTTATGAATGAGATGGATTGGCTAAGGATATTGTATGGTCCATTTCCAACCCATGGTTGGACATGTCATGCAAAAATAGATAGCATCCATAATATAAGCACAGAAATAGAAGGGATGGAGGTTATCTAAATAGGAGGCTTTCTTTTGTCGATATTCAGTAATGGAGGTGGCTAAGTTGTCGGATAGCATAGAAGGCTAATTCATGATATAGGAATTAAAATAATCATCGATCAAGGGAATCCATTCTATTGAAAACTTAGTGTTATTTGGCAGTCCATACAGTCTACATAACATTGCTACTGCATAATTGTAGGGGTTTGCCAAAGAGGCTATTGCATACATACCCGATTTTTCATATTTGAATTTGTTGTCTAACATTCTCCAAGTCTGAATTAACTTGAAGGGGTCTGGATTATTCTTTGCAAAGTTATCCACAAATGTGTTGTCGTAGATTTCTTGCGGGTCAGGTATGTGATACATTGCCTTCAAGTCTTTTGCCCTAAAAGATCCTACAAGCTCCATCCTTGAATTCTTGAACTGCCTATCTTCAATGATAAGGTTTTTGACCACCCATCTGATCATGTCTGTGTAGTGGAGTATTTTGGATCTTGCTCTTATCCTATGAAGGAAAGAATAGGAGGCATCCTTGCATTGAGGTCCTGAAGGCTTTGTTGACCCAGGTGTTGGTCTCGTAACTGTGATTTTAGGACGCTCATCCTCCAGTCTATTGTAAATTACTTCCCAAGTTGTTGCACCTCCAACTACATCACAGACTGTATCATCAAATATAGGAGCCATCTCTGTATCCTCTGTTTCAACAACGATCTTCTTAGTTTTCTTCTGCATCACCTTTCTTAAGGACATGTCTTTTGTCACTTGCCTGAAATAGACAAGATATATTAGCGCAGATGATTTCAAGTAATTAAAAATTGAAATCCTCTGTGAAATGACTTTGGATCATGAGAAAGGTTTTTATGAGATATTCGATTATAACTACCCATAACCTGGAAAATTATTATCCTCCCGTGGGCCGCTAAACAAATAATAACCTTATTCAACACGTTTGTTATTATTATTTAAAACGCAATTATTTCACACGCTTTACTTCCCTAATCGCAGATCGTGGTCTTTAAAAGGGTATCATATAACGCTTATCAGATATATCGAGAGAAATGCGATTGCAAAAATCACAATATCGCATTTCGCAAAATCGTTAAAGTTTGTCCTAAGGCATGTTCAAGTTTTTTGTGAATTGCGAAATGAAATTGCGTAGTGACAAGATGAGGTTATCGCAGCGGGAAATATTTTCACATATCACAATTTCGTAAAGGATTTATAAAATAGTGATGTGGAAAAGCGCGATATGTGATTTGCGATATAGGTTTCATCCTTAGCTCATTTTGCAAGGTTTTGCTAAGTTTTTCTTTAGAATTAGGCATTATTATCCTAGGCTTAAAATTTTAAAAAGGGTCACCATTTATAACTCAAATGCTAGCTATTGTTAGTTAAAAATGGGGGGGTTGTTTCGTAGTAAAACACAACTACAGAGTAGGGTGGTAACAAAACTTCTGAGACAACAATTCAAGATGCCTCAAAATCCCGCTTGCAAATAATTGTTGCTCGCCTAAGACATTTTCCCTACACATATATAATCCGTTGAGTGGTTGAGAAAGTGGACATCACAGAGAGGAAATTTGTCACTTCCCGCAACACTATAATCGGTTCTTTCAAGCCATAACACCTTCAGGGACTATAAAAATTATCCAATCCATAACTCATTTATATTTCTCATTTTGTTGACAGTTTTATGAAGGAAGAATGTAATAATGCCGAAAAAGAGCTTCCTGGTTTAATTAAACAATGGAGAGGAGACCCCAATAAGCATAAAGAGGGATCATCTCGTAAATATTCTATACAATCCCCAAATCCCCCTTTCTACTATGTTTCCTCTATGTTGTGTATATTGTTTGTTTATCAAAATGTCTCTCGATTTCCATTACACTGGGTCCCTATTATCCACAGAGTTGTCGATGGTTTTTCTTTCAATTGAGCCCAAATGTTATCTAAACATATTCTCTCTTTTTGCACCAAACACACTTCCACTCATAATCCACCCTTTATATGTCATTTTTTGTAATGGATTCCATCTATTTTACACTGGATTTCCTAGCAATGCGCTGGAAATTGACACTTTTTTATCTTATGTCCATCCACATTTATCATAGTAAACTATGAGAAGAGAATTATTTTGACCATTTTTATCAAATTTTCCATCTAGTCATGATTCCCATGTATTAAAACATGTTTAGTTCCAAACCTCCAAGAATGTCCACAACCATTATGGATTGTCTATTAAGGGTGGGAGATTGGTTCATGAAAGAGATTTTTATGTATATCAGGGTTTGGGGAAGTTATGGTAAACCACATGTTTTGCCTCTTTATGTTCCAGATAAGCTCTTATGTAGATGGGTTTGCCACCAAACAATAGGGACAGGGATAACCCTTGAGTTAAAGAATAATTCCATAACAGTGTGGCCCAACTTCCCTTTGCAAATCGATATCTTTACTCTACAAAATTACACTCATGCTGAAAAAGAATTGAAATCCTTATATGGGTTAAAATTGGATACCATTCCTATGGAGCTACATGATCTTACCAAGTTGGTTAAATATTTAAATGTTGTTGCAAATATCAGGAGATATCTTCATGAGACTAATCATTGTGATGAATTGTTTTGTGGAGCTTCATCTTATTTATCTATCTGTCATAAAGCTAAACAGTTGTGTCTAGACATCTATCAGGATTTTCTATTCTACAGAGACACAAGAAGATCTCCCTTGGCACTGAATTTTTTGAAATTTCCAGAAGAAGAAAATATATTAGTAAAAGTTACAAGTTCTTCAACATGGAAAATTACTCCACAGAAAAGTATTCATGTTCAGGTTCTTTATCTTAAGTCTTAGGAGAAAACGACTTCAAAAAATCTAGTGATTAATGATATTATCAAGGATTAGAAAATGTTTGAGGAGATTACTTCAGAGCCTGTTAAACTAGTAGAAGAGACAACAATTCCTAAAAAATGTGTTAGGGCTTTTGTTGGACAACAATCAGTTGATGCCTCCCATGATACCTCAAAGACTACTCTTGCAAAATTAGGTGTTATTGTTGAAATGCCTATTATTACTCAACATAGAGTGGAGACGATTCCAGCGTCTCCTAATACTATTATTTAGTTTAACATTGAATAAATACCACCCATAGATCTATTCTACAACCCAAAGAATACGACCATTCTGAATAAATGAAAAAGGAAAATAAAGGCAACTGAGACACAAGTCTCAACACTAACTACTACTTTACGAAAAACTTCCTTGGAGATGGTTTGGGAAGGCACATCAGAGGAATTTGAGGAATTGGATCAATATGCATGGGCTTATGCTTCTGCCAATGTAGACAAAGCAGCAAAAGTCAAATCATTTATCAGACAGAAAGTTGAAGAAATACAGCAGCTGGAACAAAATTCCTCACAGACTCAAGCACAAATACAAGCTCAAGTTTCTTTGGTTAGAGGCCACTATGAGTATGAAACCAAACAGAGGGATGGAAAGAGAGGAAAATTGCAAGTAAAGATAAAGCAAACTAAGGAAAAATCTTTGGACCTTGTTAAGTTTAAGCATGAAGCTCATAAGTTAAAGAAACAACTTCAACATGAGTAGCAACTTCTCTGTAGTAAACTAAGCACAATACATGCTAAAAAAAATGGTCTGTTTTTTTCTTAATGATGTGATTGATGTTGAAATACAATATGATGAAACCAAGAAGGAGCTCAATGATCTTTTGCAATGGAAAGACAATCCAAAAAGGTTATTTCCAAAGCTGCTTAGGATTAATGAAATCCAAAAGTATAAGGTGCTTCATGTTTAGAAGAATAATATACACTTGGTTAAGGAATTGGTAAAAGATGTTGAAAGACTTTCTAATTATGTTTTTCAATATAGCATTCAATCACTTAAAGAGGAAAAAATATTACCAAGTGATTCAGAGGAGACTCTCCCAGAAGCAGAAATATTAAAAGAAAAATGGAAAAATGACATGGCAGAGTTCCGTAATAGGATTGAACAATTCAAAGGTAAATTTCAAGTTAACCTGGGGATTTCTTATCAAACGTCATGGTTACCTTCAAGCAACCAAGGTCATCATTGAATAGGTAACTCAATTACCTCCATCCTTGCAAGCTTAGGTATTTAGCCGGTAAGTGAGCATTAGACCTCACTCACCTCCCGAGTGGGTTCATCTTCTTGAATTCTATAAGTAATGGCAAGCACCCATTGGCTCTTCATCAACAGCCATCCTCTGAGTTGAAGACTTCATTTTGAGTTGTAACAAAATGTCTATTTTCTTCCAATTTGTTTTTCTAGTTGAGAGAATATCAAAGATGTAACTATTCTCTCTCTTTTGTTTGAAAAATTATTTAAACACTCCCGAGCTCAGAACTATGGGTTTTGAATTTTTGAAAGAAAAGGCCTTGTTGCACCTTTGTACAAGTCTCTTTTCTAATACAAGTTGGACCACTTTTGATTCCATGTCTCAGAGAAGCAAAAAAAAATTGGCATTATTATTGATTTTTTCTTGTTTATGTTTTTTATTGGAATCAATTGAGTATATTCATATTACAGAGTGAAGGATTAGTAAGTGTTCAGCTAATGTCTTGATTCTATCTTCCATTTGTAAACATAATAATTCAAGATTATACGTGATGTTGTTAATATAAAAATTCAATTAACTATTTAATTGAATTATTTATCATTTACAGTTTGCTTTAATTAAAATATTTAACAAAGAAATCTATATTTATAAATATTGAGCTATATTTCATTTCATATATGCAATTACACCCGGGTTATATATTAAATGATATAATTTTGTTAGAGTTTATTTATTTTACTTTATTTTCTTTACTTAGAATCATTCTCTTGCTTGCTATATTTCTCCTTTCATTTATATATCCTTAAGCCTCCATCAATTGGAGAAAATTTCATACGGGTAACTAAACCTAATTTAAAACCAGTCAAAACCACCATTCCAAACGCAAAAGAGTCTAATTTGGGGCTCTGACTAGGTATTTTCCCAAATGTTGATTAGGTCATTTCAGGCCATCAACAAGTCCCCTGCAAATCTCCACAATATACCTAAAGAAACTCGCTCTAATACCAATATGATCCATAAACTACCGTGGATATTCCACTTGATAGTTCATCACAACATATCTGATAAATTATACTTAAAAATCCAAAATCTATACTATGAGGGTTTATTTCTCTGTAGATTTTTGGATTTGTAAATTATTGTTTATTGCATATGCATGGAAATTATAGTTATTCAGAAAATATAGAATAGAGAAATAAAAACTCACAAACCACGAATGACACAAGATATATCTTGGGAAACCCTTTAGGGAGAAAACTCAGTTGGAAGATGAAACCACTATGCTCTCTTTCTCTAAATAGAAAATGGTTGCAAGTACAAAGAAGTAAGGCTCGTGGACTACTATAATGCACTATTAATCTTTATGCACTCTCTCCTTATCCCTCTCTACTAATATGCTTTTCTATGGAACAAGATACACTCGAAAATAATGAAACCTCTTTTCCTCCTAGTGGCTTGGTTATAACACAGCGTAATAGCCTACTAGTGGTTCGGTTTGACTCATTCAACTCTTAAATAGAGTTACAATATGGAACATTATAGAGTATTATTCATCATGATCGTGTGGCTATCCAATTTTCAATTAATAATGGTGGTTAATGTTCCACCCTCTCGAATTATGGTGGCCAAAACAAGAAGTTCAACTTCCAAGTGGCATAACTTTTGCATACATACTCTGATTGAGGTGATTCTTGCATTGTTGGAAAGGTCTATGTGTGTAGAATATGCAAAAATATGTGGTGCTAAAGATTAATTTTTTCCACCAAAAAATGTCTTTTGATGCCTCAAAATTATCTTGGAAGGTTTCGAACCCCAATTTGCCAAACTAGGTCCTGCTAGTAAAAATGGTCCTATGAACTTATTCCTCCACTTTTTCCACTATGAAAGCATCAAAATGGATGAAAAAGAATATAATGATCCAGTCTGGATCATACATGAAGTGGCTAGAAGAATTTGTGGTAAGGGAAAGAAAGATCTAGTATGTAGGATAAAAGAGTCCCTATATATTGGTGCTTATATAGTGGTATCAAAAAATTGATACTTAAATATTGCGACTTGGCTCGACAAGGAGCAAAGGATATGACTATGTTATTTCAAGTCATTTGGTGATCATCTTATTTATTTAGTATTGTATGTGATGATATGTTGTTGATTGGAAATTGCAGGTAAATCATCCAAGAAGTGAAAACTCAAGTGTCAACTAAATTTGACTTGAAGGATATTGGTGTTGCAAATTTGATTTTGGGAACGAAAATTAAAATATATCAACCAATTAGGTTACTTTGATTAAATCAGAGGAAATATGTTGAGACAATATTGTATAAATTAATATGTAAGAATGTAAACCAATAAAAGGTCCTTGTTCATATAGGTGTAAAGCTATCTTCAGAATATTGTCCTAAGGCATAGGAAGAGGAAGGGGACATGTCTTGTTTTCCATATGCCAGTGCAGTTAGATGTTTGATGATGATGATGATGATTAATGTCCACTAAGACCAATGCGACCTATTGGACCTTAATAAAAGAAGAAGAATCTAGTTTTGATTCTTCAAAATCTTGTTTCTATGATCAAAGAGAAGGGAAAGAAGTGCTCCAAGATCGCCATAGTTGGGTTGGCTTAATAAGTCAAGAAGATTAAAAGCGTGGCAGATGTTAGTGAATTCAGAGTGGATGTGAGTAAGAGTCGAGCAATCTAAAAGGAAGTGGTTTTCATCTTCCACCTTCTTACTATCGCAAATTTGACAAATTTTGTCGTCCCAAGAATGCTTGGGATTAGACCACCGCCCAGTTTCACTTCGAAGCTCATGAGAATTAATTCTTATTTTAGCGATGTTCATTTTTTTCTTAGTGTTGGAAAACATAGAGAGATAATTCTGGTTATCAAGGGTGGGGTTGATCACCTCCTTATAGTATCTTAGCTTCCTTTTACCCTCCAACTCCTTATCATCCCACAACTTATCCTTAAAATTGGAGGTAATAGTATCTTTGACACTATCCTTACTTCCCCGGATGATCTCCTCCTTATGCCACCCGCACTTGAGGTAAAGGTGGGGGTTTTGACTAAAGTTAAAAGAAATTTTTGAGAGCCTCTTGGATTCTATGTTGTAAAGCTTCTTCTTATACATTACGTACCTAAACATAGCCATACTTTCAATGGGGGGTAGACTAGCTTCAGTCAAGAGGATGGGATAGGGAGTATTTCCCTTGATCTTTAGGTTGTAGGTTATCAATTTCTTTTGAATCATCTCAATCTTTCTCCATGACTCACTAGATGTATGCAATGTTTTGTACTATACTAGACATTGCACATGAAGTGGAAGTATTCAATAGGTATATCCAAAAATTAGGGAAAAAACATTGGACAATAGTAAAGAGGATATTCATATATTTGCATTGCACTACTGGATATGATAGAGTATTGGACATACATGACTTTATTGATGTAGACTAGGTCGAAAATCTTGATTGTAGAAGACCTACAAGTGGGTATGTGTTTAACCTTTTTGGAGGAACAATCGATTGGATGATAAAGAGATAATCTCTAGTGGCACAATCAACTATAGAAGTTGAATACATGGAATCCACGCATGCAAGAAAGGAAGCAATATGTTTATAAAACTTGTGCTCAGGTATTGGGTTGGTATAGCGAACTATGAGTATAGATCATGATAGTCATAGTGCAATATTCGTACTGAATAACCTAGCATATGCTTCTAAGATAAAGCATATTGATGTTCAATATCACTTTGTGAGAGACATGATGAAATAAGGTGTTACTAGTGAAGGTGGACACTTTAAAGAATGTTGTAGATTCATTAACAAAATTTATGAGCATTGAGAAGTTCTCTTGGTGCAAAGAAACAATGGGCATTATTGCCCTAAATTGTTGATCATGTACTCCTATGACTCCCTATGTGCAAAGAAAACAAGAAGTGGGAGAACATTGAGTAATATGTGTTATATTCTTTGCACAACTACCTTGACATGTTATACATTGTGTTGGGTGTAGTGATTGGGGCATGGTTGGGGTGAAAACCCTTAACGGGGTCATAAAGGGGGGCAAAGTCCCCCCTTGCTCAAGGGGTTCATAGGGTGGTGGAACCCCACTATGCAAGGATTTGGGTGCAACGCCCCCAAAAACATTGGGCATTTTTTTGTCTGTTTTGGCGATTTAACACATGGTTTTGCTTTTAACAGTTTTGTGGTGCATGATGGTTTAGCCCATGGTTTTGTAGTTTCAGTTAAGGAACTACGATTGTATTCTAATATAAGGTAATCAAATTGACAGTTTATGGATGTTGTAGGATACATATTTTATATTATAACATTATAAAGATGAATGTATAGAAAAATATTTTTTGTTTCCGGATTTGGGTTTCCAAGATAAAATCTTCGTGTGCATATTTTCTATTTTATTAATAATCAGTTTGTTGCAATTAATTGTACAGGGTTAAAACCTACACATGTCCTTGTTGTTGCAATGTATCCATCTCCAAAAATCAAAATAAAGAGCCTTAAAAGTCCCAACCACACATGTTGACTTACCATTTACTCAACTTTCATTACTTTTATTAGAATCTACATCCCAACAAAGCAAGGGGCAACTCCAAGATGGCCTCCAAAACTCTTTTCTTAAACCCAAGAAATCTCTCCAAAAATGTTGTCCTTAAATAAGGTTTAATTGTTATTTGGTGGGTAATAAATGTAATACTAACAAAT
>APFE031185684.1:0-26845 GCA_000404065.3 Pinus taeda
AGCCATTGTTCGAGTGGAATATGCCGCTTTATTGTCAGAGATCATAACAAATTATAGGTGCCCACTTTGTTTAGAAGATTGGATATATTTCAAATTTAAAAATCGCGCTGGTTTTTTCTAATATTGAGAACCAGTCCGCACGGTATTGAAACGGTTTTGAAAGGAGGCTAAGCCATAAATACTAAATAAGGTTTCAAATCGCTTTTTATTATCTATGGTTCTCTCGTGTGATGTTCACATATTGAGTTGGCTTTGAACTATTTTTTAATTTTTTCTATGAGATACTAACTGTACAAGCTTTCTAAATATAGTTACTGATATTTTAGTTTGAAACTTATTTTTTTATTTTACAATTGTGAGTAAAAGTAAAAACATAATAGCTGTTAGTTTTAATGGTTAAATTTAGAAAATATTAATTATAGTCTTGAAAGTTGACAAAATCAAAATGATAATGATTATATTTAGAAACAAGAAAATAATTTGCATTCTTGAATATTTTTTGAGATACAAAAAGTTAACAGCTAAATTTAGAGAGTTGATCCCTAACTCCATTCTCCAATGTCATAGAAAAAAAACAGTTAAATTTAAAAATAAAAAATCTTACAAAAAAATTAAAGAAACCTTAGAAATTTATTGGTGAAATTTATGGATAACTTAATTTTTTTCAATATTTTAAGAGTGTTGCAAAACCTTAGTCTTAGTTACTAAATCCTTGAGGGCTTATTTTTGTAAGGTCCATTAGTTATATGAATACAACAATGAGGGAAATAATATGGAAGCATTCACTGAGCTTCCCAATAATATTTTGATTTTAAAATAAATATATTAATATATATATCTTTTTATTCTCTAATTATAATAAATTTATTATTAGATATTCATATTTATTGTGCTATATATTAACATCCACTAATTGTTTAATACAATATGTGTCCCTTAACCAAAAAGGCATTATGAATGCCAAAAAACTGAGAATTACAAACTCTTCCACAATTCCACCTCTAACCACTATTACCATTAAGAGAAAATGACATTGATTACTTTGATAATCCTTAACATACAATCTCTAAAATTAGGTAAACCAAATCTTCCACAATGTCACCTCTAACAACTATTGCCATTAACAAAAAATGGCATTGATTACATTATAATCTTTAACATACAAACCCTAAAATTAGGCAAACCATAGTGCATGGTGATCTCTAACACAATGAATTCTAGAAATTCCCCCCCCCCTAGTATAATGTCACGATGAAGACATTGTGACTCCTAAAAAGTCACAACACACATCAACTTTAATACTTAGCACATTAACTATAACCTATGTATACTTAATGTGGCATAACATAGTCAAGGTAGAGGTGAATCAAGTGTAGCTCCTTCAAATTAAATTCCATTAGAAGGGAATATAAAAAATGTTGAGTATTATGTAGATGATATTTTGACTATTGACATTGACGAAAAGAGCATTTTATGGGAGTTAGTATATGGCAATGATATAGATGAAGACTCATAATTCTCCCATTAGATAATATCATAATGACATATATTTTGTAGATCACTTGGGGCCTTAATGTTGGTGTGTCAAGCACATTTTTGCTATTATGCTTATTCTCTCACAAACATAAATGTATATTTCTCAAATTTTATAAAACAATATTGATGAGTACTCATAATTCTCCCATTAGATAATATGATAATGGCATATATTTTTTAGATCACTTGGGGCCTTAACGTTGGTGTGTCAAGCCCATTTCAACTATTATGCTTATTTTTCACAAACTTAATTATATATTTCTCAGATTTTATAAAACAATATGATTTTTTCCTGTTTATCCCTGGATCCACTAAAATTAGCAAAGTATAGATATGTTTTTCTTAATTTAATTATATGTATTTCAATTTTGATTGGATTCTATGAAAAACCAAAATCGATGCCTTCCACAAGGTACCCATTGTGACTACCATTAGTTTTGTCTTGTTTCTAAGTAGAAATTAGAATTATATTGTAAAGCAGGATGGCTAAGTTCCAATAACACTTTCAATGTATATAGAAAGATCTGTTAGATTCACTGAAGTACCCGTGTTGAGGATTTTTCTAATATTATTTTTTTAGCATTCAATTTTTATATGTCTCAAATTTCAATTGCGGAAAGTATTTTTGTCTTACATGAAAAGAGAATTAGAGTAGTGGAAGAAATCAACTTAGAAAAATATCCAAAAATAGAAATCACCACATTCAAAAGAGAATAAACCAAGAAGGAGATAATAGAATAAATGTTATTCTTATCATGATGAGGAGGTAATGGAGACATATATCGATATCCCATGTATCATAAAAATGGTAATTGTTTATTTTATAGTGTCACTCTATAAATTTGGAGTAAACATATTTTGATACATATTTCATTAGAATCTATTAAATGATAGAAGTGATTGTAGGAAGCAGAAACATTACCCGACACAACAATATCCAAGGAATTTTTCCGATGAGGTTGCAACCCGCTAGTCATAGATGTTATAGGTTCTTCAGATTTCCTATCTCAAAAGGCATGGCTCCTTGAGAAAATTGTTGGTTAAGTTAAATTGTAAAAGGTTTAGAAGATTCCCTAAAATGGATGGAATTTTAGCATTAGAAAATTGGAGAAAATGTTTAATACTTGCAACTATGGTAGTTGGGTGAAAGTGGCAGAGACCGAACTCTTAAGTTATTTGTGGAGAGATCTAGATGTTTATGTCTTCAAAGCTCAGAGACAGAGACATTCTCTAAGAGTAGGAGTCAAGCAAGGATAATATTGTGTGATAAACCCAAATACTTGAGTTTAATGCATCTTCCCAAGTCCACATGACTACTACCTGAATCATTGATGTAATTTGAAATCAATGCGTTAATTTTTAATCAGAGTGAGGCAAGCCACTCTACTTTTTGTTGGGATGAATAGCGTGTTCCCAAATTTTCATTAAATAGCCACCAAATTATTATTGCCAAATTTCCATTAACGATTTTTCTGCAACATTGTGATTGCCATGATAAGGCTAACATGTAAGAGTCCAGTTGAGTTAAAATCTTCACTTTTCTTAGATAAGTATTCAATGTGTTAATTTGAATGTTCACATTTATAATAGTTATCCATAAAATATTAGTATAAAACTAATAAATAATAATTAAAATATCTTACTAAATATTTATCTAATTTAAATTTGATTTCCAATATTGTTTTCAAATTTCTATTAATAATTATGTACCGTATGTGTGCACAATTATGAGTGCTAGGTAAAGAGGTTCAACCTTATATTAGTGAAAATATTCTTACCTACAAGCCAAATTCAACTCATTTTGTGCATATTTTTCCTTCATAATCGTTTCAGAAAATATAATACCAAATATTTTGTTGACAACATTGAGTAGAAAGCTTCAAGTCTTACAGGTAATTATTTAATATGATAACATAAAATATCATTGACACTTGAATTAGTTATCCATATAAAACTCCTAATAAAAATTATTGAGCAAAGTAAGAATATTGAATAGGAAAGTTCCAAAGAAATATGATAAAATCTATGAGTTAAAACATATTTAAATATATAAATAAGGTCTAATTTATAGACAAAATAGTATTTTTCATTCCGAGATACAACCTCAAGAAAGACAGATTTTTTAGTGTCTAAAATACATTTTTGAACTCATAAATTAATTCAGCCCTGAAAAAACCTTGGGGGACTCAAATTCTACAAATTAAACAACTAAAAGTCAAGTTTTTAAAAATAACTGCTAGAATTTGGTTTGAATTGAAATTAATTAAAAAAATGATAATGATAAAAGCTATTTCCTCTATAAGTTAGACTACAAATAAAAATAATAATTATGTTAAACACATAATTAATATAATATTTAAAGATATGTGCGTTAAAAATATTATAATTTTAATCCAATGTAATATAAGAACAACTACTAATCAATAAATATATAGTTTGTACAATAATGATTTTTTTTCCAACACTATAAAAGTATATCATTATTAGTGAAGCTAATCATTTTTTGTTGTTACTGTCATTCAAGGAAAACTACTCCATCTGGAATGTAATATAATAACAACTAGTAATCAATAAATATATAATTTGTACAAGAATGATTTTTTTTTCCAACAGTATAAAAGTCTATCATTATTAGTGAAGCTAATCATTTTTGTTTGTTACTATTATTCAAGGAAAACTACTCCATCTGGAATGACCCGTTAGTGGTCTACGAGGTGTCAGATGGCTCATGGGCTTGGGTCATTTACCTACTTTCTAAGTCCTTAAGCGTCTTTAAATCTTAATTGTAACACTTAAAACTATATTAATGATAATTTTACATGTATTATCATACATTAATAGGAGTAGTTAATTTAGTGAATTTACATGTATTGGTTAGTTGATGTTTGAATACATTTTAGTGAATTTTTTATAGTGTCAAAAATATTTATCTAATAAATTTCAATGATAAGTGATTATTATTTAGATAATACCATTTTTTGAGAATGTTAATAGCATGGTTTAAGTTTCTTGATAGTCTTGCAACTAATATATTTTTCCAATTAAAACCGTATATTTACTACATTGAATAAGAACAAAATGAAATATAGGGATACATATGTAATTGAGAATATCTTCAAAGTATCACCAAGTATTTGTAGAGCATCAAGATTACAAAATAGAAGGTTCCATGATTAATCCTAAAACTATGTACCATTGATTTAGGACAAAGACATCCCTCATCAATATTCCTCAGGTGTGAGGGTACTTCCTTATTGAGTAGATAGTCCAAGTAATGATTTTATTACAAATAAAATCTAGATATAATTGAGCATACCTCGTTGTTAAAATACACTATGTGACAAAACAAAAATTATTGGAGCATTTATAGATTTAGCAAAATAATAGTATGTGAAAAGTAAATAGGTTAGTATGGTATATCAACTTGTATCATCACCAAAGGGGTTGGAAGCTATATTGGCAATAACCATTTAGGTACGAATGAGAAAATACATGAAAGTTATTGTGTTTTTAGATTGATGTTATCACCAAGGTTTCACCCTCATCATAACATAAATTTGTATCAAAAAATACATGCCAAAAATATTATAATGATATTTTCCCAAACTCATTTTCTTATTAGTATTATTTATATTAGATTTGTTTCCTGATGTATATCATTTTGGGTCCCCATATTAAAATCAACACCATATTGTACGACTTAAGGGTTATTTTTGTACATATTTTAACAAATGTTCTTAGTTCACCATGAATGTAACAACCATAGATTTGATCATTGGCATTAGAAAGAGAGAACTAATGTTATAAAAAATGTAAATCATCCATAAAACATCATAACAGTAAGGAATGGAGAGTGATTTCTTTTCACTTGATTATGATGTTATTGATATAATTAAAAAATTATTAAGAGAGCATGTAGATACATCAAATTTGATAATGAGCTAATAAAATATATTAATGTATGAACCTAAAAACCCTAAATCAAAATTCTCCAAAGCAAGAAATATTTAGCACAATAGATAAAGGTGAGTCCTTTATATCATGTTTTAACTAGATGTTGAAACAATTGAAAGAGGAGGAAGTTATAGATCTATTTACACCTACTATGAGTACATGGTGAAGCATACTACCAAAAGTAGCCATGATATTACTAGAAGTTTCCTAATTCAGTTAGTATTTTTTTAAACATAAGCTAGAAAGGATATTATGGGATATTGAATAGCGAAGGAAACACATCATAAAATTTATTATGTGGCATATTTAACTTGATTTAACATTTATTTAGATTCATAAAATGTTGTGTTTCCTAGAATAAAGTCATTGTATATCTATTAAAATAGATATATCAAATATGTATGCCTAAACATTAGCAACTCATAAAAAATGTGAAATAAAATGAGTAAATGAAATAGAGTGCATGAGCTTAAATTCGAGATAGTGTAACTTAAAATATGGTTTTATAGTATCATGAAAGTTGAAACCACACTATTAAAATTGATGGTATGATATACAAATAATAGAAGATGTAATTAATGAAGAGATAATCGATTCAAGAAACATAGTTCAATGCATGTTTACAAAATTTTGGATTTTCACTTTTGTAGACCATATATATCGATGGAATTCGACAGATGATAAATGAATTGTTTATGTACGCCATGGTTGCAAAGGAAATAATGAAATAGTTGAATATATGAATTTGAAAATCCTTATATAAAATGCTATGAAGTCAAAAATATTTATAAAATAGAGTTAGAGGTTCTTGAGGCCTTCTCCATCATCACATTATTAAGAAAAAAATATGTTGAGAAACTATGTTAAGATGCTCAAATATTTAAAATAAATGGAAAAATGACATATATAAGTATGCATTTTATGCAGACCTAATGAAACATATTTTAAGATTGATATTGAAAGTTGTATTATGCGAATGGACTTATTTTAAACCTTGACTATGATGGATATCATACCTTTATTAATTAGAGATATATAATAGCTAACGTAAATGAATAATTACCATAAACTCTTGAACTTAAGTGTAAAAAGAGTTGAACAAAGAAGGAATGTTTGCAAGTCACAAAGATATTTCAACTATTAACTTAAATGAACTGTGTATGTGTTTACTGAGCTAAATCAAATATCTATGTCCAATATTTTATAACTCGTAAATAATGTAAAATAGAGTGTAATAGATTCACGTATTATTCATGACCTAATAAAACATAAATTTTCATAGGAACATATAAGCTTGAGCCATGCTATTAAACATATGAGGTGATATCCAGGTATGAAAATATGTAACTAATGAAGAATAATTGTATGGAAGAAATCTAGAGAAATGGAAATTTGGAAATGGTTGAATATATAGAATTAAATCTAGATTCTTCTTGAAGAAAGAATACTTAAAGAAAGACATCAAAGATAACAATGGTCCTTTTTCAGTTCCCTGTATTTTTTGTTTGTAACAAATCATAATCCTTTTGAAATTTAATAGCAGAGTTGTATATAAATACTAGAGATATTAATTATCTCTAAGATTACATTTCTTGGCATAGGCAAGTTTAACAAAATTAAGGAAATGTTGAATTTGAGCATTATCGCATTTATGAAAATGTGTGGGTTAAACATATAATGGTTAGTTTTCTCCATCATGATATGTTTTGGAAAACTATAACAATGCAATATAATAAAAGCTTGATAATGCTTCCTAATGGATACGTTCAGGGTTTATGAATATCTCTCACACTAAACCAAAGTAATTATTCCTAACATTTATTTTGAGGTATAAAAAAATATTTCCAATCATGACATAAATTCACATGGATAATCTCTTTTATTTTAAGTTACACTATCTTCAATTTATACCACACATGCCCGTATTCACGATTACTCTACAGATGTTCATATTAAGGAACCTCTTAGCATTATCCTTAACCTTGAAAAAATAAAACCTAATTTCAGCTCTTATAAAAAGTCCCCTTCTTTTTGGGAAAAGTGGGGTCAATTTAATCTTGTCAAAATTGCATCTTAAATTTTATTCTTCACAACAAATGAGAGCATCTTCATGACCTTTTACAAAACCCTTCTGAATATGTATAACACATAATTCAACATAGAAAAGAATAACAGAATGATCCTTTTGATCAATGTTATTTTAATATCGCAAAATGAATCATGGGTATTGGTCTAAGAGATTTGTTGTTTCTCATTGAAATTTTGATGATTGAAACACATGGTCAATAGTAGATAATGCAGAAAAAAATATCTTAGAAGACCATGAAAAAGAGGACTAACATATCATTTAAAAACCACCCTCTCACTTATTTCTATTAGATAAAAAAATATTATCTAGAAATGAAAAAAATAAAAAAATATGCCTAAAGACACTGAAGGATCCTCTAGAATTCTATTAGCAACACAATCTTCTCCTCCTCGATTATCTCCTCTTCAATTAGGTGCACTAGCATGATAATTGATACATCAGTGGTATAGGCAATTATAAATGGTGGAACTAACATAAGAGGAATGGGTATATAATGTATATAAGTTACCTCTAGTCCATACAATCCCATAAAGCCTTGAATTATCCATTGAAATTGTTCTCATAAAAACTGATAAAAAACATAAGAAAATACACTAGAGAAATTGAAATGCTATTGGAGACTAAAGAATGGTCCCCTGTATTAAACGAATGTGAGAAATCATTGCCATAAAACTTGACTCACTCGAAAAATAAAGGCCAATTGGATGTTTGGTCATTATATAGAATGGGAAAGCCTTGTTTCTATGGATTTCCCCTTTAGTTCATAGTGACTAATGATATAACATATAAAAATATTAATTTAATATTTGGGATAAACATTATTAATTACTATTTCGATATAAAAATTCACCAACTCAAATTTTTGAACCCTCAAATTTTAACCATGGGAAATAATTTTCCCGTAAAAATTTCAATCCATTAATCGAGAATAGAAATGAATTACAACTAATAATATGGATGAGGAAGTTTTAGAAAAATTTATACCTAAATAAAAAGAGAAAAACATTCAAAGTTGTTGCAGTTAACATAAATACAACACCACCAATATGTCTGTTGCAAATTAAAAATTAAAGTTTATTCTACTCCAAGAGTTAGGTACAAAAATTATAATAATGGAATATGGTAATATATGTAATGATGAAACTATAGTTTCAAAGCTTGTGACAAAAATTTGGAGTTTTAATAGTGAAATATAACCTCAAGCCTGAAACCGAAATTGATCACTTTTGAACCAAAATTTATTTCACTTCCCGATAATGAAGCAAACAAATCAAGAGGGAAAGAATTCTCGAGAAAATGGAATGTAAAAAAAATTACGAAACATAATGAGAAGAGTTACCTATAAGACTGTGGTGAACCTTGAATTTTAATTTCAAATAATATGCTATTTTGCAAAAAAATCTCTTGTACTACATATCACTATTATTATTACCATTAAAAATATGAAAACTAAGAAAATGTAAAGTATACGATTCAATCACTAAATGAGATCTCATATCCCAAAATTAATTCAAATAACACGATATAGTGGTCAACTAAAGAAATAATCTCATTTTAATCCAAATGAGGAAGGAAAAATTCCTACCAAAATATCCATTTTTGGAAATTGAGTTGAATGGAAAGTTGTAGGCTTATTTATTTTTTTCTAGTCTCCCTCGAAATAAGCTCATGCAAACCTCCACAGCTATTTTTTTTATAAAATAAATTTGGAGTAGTTATTAGTAATTAACTATGATGAAAAATAATTTCCCAAACAAAAATTTAAAGCCCTTAGTTTTGTCCATGGGCAAAATTTCGCCCCAAATTTTTCCGTCATGATTATTATAAATAATGCAAGCATAATATATAACAAGTTTATAATTTATTTGGTTTGTATGTTTTTTTATCCATTGAGAGAGGTATCACGGGTCCCTGTTTTATACAGACATAATATATAACAAAGTTATAATTTATTTCATTTTTATGTTTTTTTAGAGAGGGAAATGAGAGAGGTATCACGGGTTCCTGTTTTGATGCCTATCATCATGGATTGATGTAAGTCTACACTTTCCATTCATTTTATTTTTATGGTTTCCATAGTTTCTCTTAATTTAATTTTAATATTTTTTTTTAATTAAATTGAAAATAAATTCCAAAATAGATATGAATATTATTCTTCTAATAGGAAAAGTAGATATTCCATAGTAATAACCTAATTATTATGTTGGTGGTAGAGATTTAACTTTCATGGAATATGTTAGAATATCCATAATAGTAATGTTATATGACGATAAGATTTGTGTGCAAGGAAGGTATGCTTCTTTAATTAACTTATCTCAAATTAATTAACTTAAGAAAATTTCATATCAATACATGTCACATTGGAAATGATGTATTGATAAGCTATGGTACAGGTAAATGGTATTGGAAGAAGAGATATTTAGAATTTAAGAGTATCCATTGGAAGTGGGAGTGGATATACATGGCTAAAGATATTGTTATATTTTATATAACTCTTATATTAATTCTTTTTATAACAATAATAAAGTTATAATTTAGATAATTGTTATGATTCTTTTAATGTGGACAACGTCACATGTATAATGGGTTTAGAGTTTTGATTGTTGTCACACTTTGATTGCTAAAGGTATTTATCAAACATTGGAATAGAGATGTATGTGTTGGTTATAATAAAAACAATAAATCATTTTATAGTAAAAAATAAATTCGATATAGTATATTTTAATTTACTTTTGTAACAAACTTTTTCATTAAATTGAAAATGAAAAATGTGAAAACTACATTTCAAATAAATCTCAACACTAATATTGAAAATAATACTAGCACCAATCTATTATCCATTGATGATTAAATTGATACTCAAGAATTCATATTCCAACATATACACACCTATCAATATTGTAAAATTAATAAAGCATAACTATGTTTTCACAAATTCAATTATATGTATTTTATGTTTGTAAATTATGTTTTCCCATATTTTATTTTTAATCACTAATATTTATATTAATGTGCATAAATATATATTTTTAATATTGTTTTTTTATACCTAATGTTTTCATTTTTTTTTGTTTTGTCTAATAGATGCTAAGTTATATTTGGAGGCCTTTTGTTGAACTCTAATGTGATGCTGAGTTCAATTTGAAGAAATTTCACTAATATATTTAGTATATGAAATATTTTTTATTAAAATTATTTAAAACATGCATATATTCTCATTTCTCCCTTTATGAATGGAATTTAACCACAATGCATATATTAATGTTTTGCTAACTTCATTATTCAGCAAAAGACGCATTTAATGAATGTGAAATATGGGGACACCATCCATGTGACTTGGAAGGGAATGATCTTGCAATATCAAAATAATTTTTTAGATGGTTAATGACAATTTAATAAAAATATTTTCAGAAACAAATTAAAATATATTTAAATATAAAAAAGTACACATAAATTTAATGGGAAAGGTAAAGATTTTTGAATTTTCACTAAGGAGATAGATGTTCAAGAATACATATAGTTTAATATAGGTAACTCTTATATTACCACATATTGAAACTTTTATACTAAAAATGGTCATATTTATAGTTTATAGTTACGAAGACAAATTCCTTAGTCCTTATTGTGATAAAACAATTCCATGAAATTGAGATAAAATCGAACATGCATAAGCAATATAATGAAATAAAATAAGAATCCAATGTTTCATTTACTAAATTGTAATACGATTAGAGGTGAAAACAAGAAGCAAAAAAAATCAAAATTATTTGAACACTTCAAACCATACAAAGTAAATTGGGCATGCGATTTTGAGAAGAAAACTCTATAGTGATTTTTCTTAAATAAACACATCCAATAACCAATAAAGATAAATTATCTCACTCCCCATATGATTAATAAAAATGGGTAAACACATGAGCAGTTCACTATAAAATGTATTTTCAAATATTTAAAATCTTTAACACATTTTTATTATAAATTTACATACTAGTACAATTATAGAAATTAAATAACTAGTAGATGTTAATAATTATGAATCCATAATAAACATCAAAAATGTTATCATCTAAAATTGCTATAATTTCTAAGATTATGAAATGAACTATATTATTATTATTATTATAAGTTAAACATATACTCACTTGAGGAAGCATGGAACAAGATTTTGATGGATGGATATTTATATCCATTTTATCATGGAGTTTCTTAATCTACAAATAGACTATGTTACAATACCATGGGAAGAGTCATGGCTTCTCAATATCACATGTCAAAAAAATAATAACTTATTTCATATGAAAATTTCTCATGTGATATTTTGTTAATTAATTAATTTAACAAAAATAACAAAAAAACATAACTAGGTTGCACATAAATCTCAGTCCTTGATTTGTGTATACTACTAAACAAATTCATAGAATATCTAGTGGTCCTATCATATATATAATAATAATTAATAATTAAATTAAAATTTTGAAATCCCTATTTTAAAAGAAACATGTTTATGGATATAATTAAGTTTGACTTAATATTAACTTTGAGTTACCAATTACATCTTGCCTAAAAACAAGCATTGTTCAATTTGAATTTTGAATGGGCACACACTTGATAAGTGGTGAAAGTTCCATGATAATAGCCTCAAACATAACTGAATTTATTTTACTATGGTAAGAAACAACTAGATGATTTAGGGTCCTTAATGGAATACATGAAAACTCAATTTTATCACCATAAGCAACAACTAAGTGATTCAGAGTCCTTAACTAAGTTTTCCTTCTTATTATTATCATGTCTGCAAGTGATTGTGGTCATGAAAAGACAAAACAATCAAAATTGGTTTTAAGGTACAATAAAATCATTCTTGGGATAAATTTTAAGAAGTAATCATATAGAAGTGTACTTTAGCATAACAATGCAATCTAAGGTATTTCCATATATTTTGTAGCTAGTGATGCAAAAAAAATAGAAATGAGCATTTCTTGATGTTGTCTAAATCATGTCTACAAATGACTATGATCATATATCGCAATTATGTTTTCTTAAGCTAGCTAAATTGCATTGTTTCCTATTACATTACATGAAATGACTTATAGATGTTATGTAAGAAGTTATAATGGGATAACCTACTAGAAATGCAATAATTTGCAGTTGTCAATTACATTGAAAGTATTGTGGAGATTCCCTATATATTAGAGTAGTTGATATGTATATCATTTACATATTTTCAACATAGGGAGAACTAAAATGTAGAGTGAGGTCACAAAAGAGAGAAGCCATGCATTTTCAATCCATTTTTTATTATTAAAAAGGGTTTGGTAAAATGATAAAAATTCTTATGATCCAGTATGATAGTATTGTGGAAACATTTCTTTCTATATGGATGTGATGTGAAATGCATTAATCCAAGGGTAGAGACAATGTAACCGTTGAGAGGTTTATTCAACAATTATTATTCTCATAATAACAATGAAGAATCTACTCTATAATCGACATGGGTAGCATGAAAGTATATTTTTTTGTATGCATCCAGGACATGATATGTGGTACCAGTGAAAAGGAAAAATATTCTGAATAGCATAATTCTGTAGAAAAAATTATAGTTCTTTGGAAAATACAAAGATGAAAGTTTGGAGACTAGTTTCCTCTAAAGAATGGGTTCTTTTAACTATGAATTTTCATTCTCAACTTCTAAGATAATATTTTTAATAAACTTTAATTCATTAAATATTGTATAAAAAACCAAGTAATCTTGGAGAAAATATATATAAAATTAGAAGAAGAAAAGTACAAATTTCTTTAAAACCACACAAACGATTTTAACAAAAAATATATATATTATATTTTCTTACATCACAGAACAAAATAAGATATATTATCTCACTCCTTACATGATTAAAGAAGAAAACTAATAATTCTCCATTAAATTTGTTTTCAAAATATGTAAACCTTATAATCAAAAAAGCTAAATACACTAAAATATAAATATATAATTAGATGTTAGAAATGCATAAATTAGCCATACATGAATTAAAAGAAACATATTTACATTGTAAATTTACATATTAAGTTTGACTTCATTTTTAGTTCAAGTTACAAATGACATTAAATTAGGGCAAATTTTAACTTATTGATGAAATGACATTTTTGCATGGAATTTGGGGTTTCAATTTCGAGCAAGATTCATTTCCCCTAAATTCTTGAATTTTATATACTAAACAACTTAAACTCAAACTTTTAAACATATTTACTAGGTTTCAGTTAAAATTAACTTTAGTAATTATGATATGATCAATTGTTCATTAAGATATATGAGGCAGGGAACCTTTAAATGAATATTTTTTTTGGTTATAAAAAATGTGGTAAACTGTGATGCGCTCTTAACGATCCATCAATGTTTTTTAGATACATGATGTAGAGAATCTGTAAATGAATATATATGGGTGCATTGAAATGACTAGAATGCTTTTGACATGCATTTTTCTTTTAATTTTAGTAAGTATGATATGACATATTTTTGTTTTCTTTAATTGATATGTGATATGTGGTTGAATTTATCTAATTTAAAAAACTTACATAAAAATATGGAAGAATCAAAAAAACTAACAGAGAGTAACAACCACACAAACATTGACATGCACTAGAGAAAACACTTGCAAAATGAAAATACAAAAGATTCCTGTTGCTGCTGCTACCGCAGTAGCTAGCAGGTCTCGCTGAAGAATACAGTGAATAGGCATGCTTTGTCATACCCATGGCAGCGATAGGATTACGTTCTTTTGGGTCGATCATAAACCTATGGAAGAACCAATTTTTTTTTTAATTAAGATCATCTCATTAAAATTTTGATTTAAATTTATTTACTACATTAGTTATGACAAAAAAAAGAAATTGGTTGACTTAGGCTTTGGATTTTATCTTTCAAACAGAAAACACAACTTACTATCTATAGCGTTGTTTTGTTTTTGTTTTTCTTCTAAAATATAATAGGAAAGCTATTCTAGGTCATTTAATTTGTTTTATTTTTAAGATTTAAAATAAAAATTATTTGATCTCTAATTTCACATTGATCATTATTGTAAAAAACTATATAAGTTATTTATAGTGATGTAAAATTAAAATTCTTGTAATTGGGTATGAATCTTATTGGTGACGAGGGAAATTAATGGTGACTATATAATATATTCATGTGATCTTAGTTAATCATTAATATTAAGCATTGTTCTTTTTTTCCACTTTTCATGATTCATTTTATAGTTCTTTCATTTAGGAGATAACAATTAATCAAATTAATTTAATAAGGAAATTAATCTTATTAAAATAAAACTAATAACACAATAGTTAATGTGAAGCATCTATAGGTTCTAAGTGTTTTAATCTAGCTCCAATAGCATATGTAATGATCTGAAATCGAACCATATAAAAAAGAGAATGAAATTATATGTAATTATACTATGTTTTTCTTAGGAGGAGGGGATGACGTGGAGGATAAGAAATAGGTAGAGGTTGAGGAGTAAGCGGAGGAGTTTGGAGAGGGACAAGAGGAGGGGGAGATGGGGGAGGAAGGTGGGCGAGGAGGTAGGGGAGGAGGTGGAGGGGGAGGAGGAAATAGGTAGACAGGGAGGAAAAGGAGGGTTGGGAGGAGGAGGAAGGGGAGGAGGTTGTCAGAGGGAGAGTAGCTGGAAGAGGTTGAGTGGCACGATGAGGAGGAGGAGGTAGCAGCAGAGGGGGCGAGTGGGGATGAGGAGCGAGGGAGGGAGAGGTGTGAGTACGGTGAGGAGGTGGGGAGAGAGGAGAAGGTGGAGGTTGGGAAATGGGGAGGAGGCAGAAGGGGGAGAGCCAAAGGTGGAGGCGGGAGAGGGGGGAGAAGGGAAAAGAGGTGGAGGTAGGTGAGGAGGGAGGGAGTTGCAAGGGAGGAGTGGGTAGGTGAGGTGGAGGAGGAGGAGGAGGAGGATGGGGGGTAGGGGGACAAGAGGAGGGTTGGGGGAGGGGGGCAACACGGGGCTAATGGGGTTGAGGCGGGAGGAGGAGGAGGGGGACAAAGCTGGGGGTGAGGTGGGCACGAAGAGGAGGCGTGGGTGGGGCAAGGAGGAAACAGAGGGGGAGGTAAGGGAAGAGGGAGGGGGATGCAATGGAGAAGTGGGTGGGCAAGGTGGAGGAGGAGGAGGAGGCTGGGGGGGATGGGGGGCAGGAGGAAGATGGGGGGAGGTGAGAGAGGAGAGAGGAGGTTGGGGGATGGGGGGCAGGAGGAAGTTAGGGGGGGTAGGAGGGAAGAGGAGGAGAGGAGGAGGAGGAGGCTAGGGAGTGGGGTGGGGGGCAGGAGGAGGAGGAGGAGGCTTGGGGGTGTGTGGGGGCAGAGGAGGAGGAGGAGGGAAAAGGGGGGGAGGTAAAGTGGAGCGGGGGAGGTGAGAGGAGGCAACAATGGTTGAAGTGGGGGAGGATGGAGGAGGATGCAAGGGACGAATGGGTGGGCAATGTGGAGGAGGAGGAGGCTAGGGGGTGGCGGAGTACGAGGAGGCTAGGTGGCAGGCGGGAGGGCAGGAGTAGAAGGAGGAGGTTGTGGGGGCCAAGAGGAGGTGGTAACAGGGAGGGGTGTGAGGAGGAGGAGGAGTGAGAGGAAGAGGAGTGTTAAGAGGTGGAAGTGTTGGAGAAGGAGGAGGATGGACAAGTGGAGGAGATTCAGTGTTAGAGGAGGGGGAAGATGTGGAGGTGAAGGAGGGGCGAGAGGAGGTGGTGGTTAGGGAGGAATTGGAGGGGAAAGAGAGGGAGCGAGAGGGGGAGGAGAGAGAGGAAGAGCGGGATGGAGGGGGATGAGTAGGGGGAGGAGTAGGGATTGAACATTGGAATTAATGCATAAATGATATTGTGTGGTTGGAATGTATATGTGTAGGGGGTAACTAACGAGTTGGTAAAAAGTATTTAACATGGTGTTGATTCAAAATTTAGACACCATGGAATGTAGCTCTAACCCATGAATGACCACATGGAATTCTGAAAGGGGTTTAAGTGAGGACTGAATTTGCAGAATAAAGACTTGAGAATTTGTGAAGAATATTTCCTGGTGAGCACTCATGTGCTATCAGGAAAAAGAGAATGATCTAGTCGAGAAAGGAGTGGATATTGTAGAAGCAATGATGGTGTGTACAGAGAATTGTAAGGTATTCCTTCACATCTATCTTTTTCAGAGAATCTATAACTTGGAATAAAGAAGAAGGATTTACCTTATGATAGGTGGGATAACTGGGAAGAAAGGTATCACTAAGGGACATAAATATGCTCAAATATTTATCTTTAGAGCTAGTTATCCTATCAATAATAGGAGGAAAAGGACAGCAAGAAATAATTTGAAACAATTATGTATCAATTTAGACACATACAACGAAGAAAATGGTGAGTCACACACATGTTTGTTAGGGTACTAAATTATCTTATTTAATGCTTGAAGTAGTATTGTGTAAGATAAGAAAGGTTGGAGTTCTCATTCATTAGGAATTTAATAACCCTTGAAGTGGAAGGGACATGAGTATGTGGAGAGAAGCTAGGGAGAATAGTGAAGGATAGTATAAGAGCTCTTAGTAGGACAACCATTGCTCCATAGTCAAGAAGATTATAAACTCTTGAAGGTAACAAATATCCATCTTGTGGACAAATGTGAAGAAACTAGTGAACACGAGCATTAAATTATATTGTGGATGATATATAAAATAATTAAGTGAGTAGAAATTAAGAAGAACATGAGATATTTTTTAATAAAACTAACATATGGAGAATAAAAATAAATAATAAAGTTGAAGCTCATTGAAATTTCACATCTGGTGAGACTCTATGAGATTATATTGATGGCAATCATCAAAGCTAAGCGTGTGTACTTTTCATGATATTTTGTATCTGAAATGATTAAAGGAAATCTACGATGCATGGATCTTCAATCACTCACAACAAAGAGTTCTTTACTTTCACCTTAATAAGATAAGTATGCACCCTCATTATTTTTAATTAAATCTTAATTTAAAACTAAATACCTAAATTTGAAGCTCATTTGGATATTTTTAATTAAACCTTAATTTAAATATCAAAACCTCAATTTGAAACTCATTCGTGCACTATGTTAGTTATTCTTTAACACTATGTTAGTTATTCTTTAACAGGTGGATTGCATTGCAATTCTATTACATTACAATTTTGCAAGAAGAGTGTAGGGTACATTGGCTAAATTCTCATAGGAAACTTCACCTCAATCTAAAACTCAAAACCTAGATTTGAAACTCTTCCGTGCACTATGATAGCTATTCTTCCACTATTGTTATGCATTGCAATTCTATTGCATCACAATTTCTCAAAAACAGTTGTAGTGTACATTAGCTAAATTCTCATAACAAACTTCAACAAGAACCATTTGGAGAAAACATAAGTCCATTGTTATATGTAGTTTTAACATTTCTATTTGTAATTAAAAATACATATTAATAATGTTATAAAATATATATTTTTAATATAAACTAAAATTTTTAAAATCTGTATAGAGTTTGAAAAATACAACATGAACTAAGGTTAACTGTGAATTTTGTGTGATAATTAAATTAAAGCATAATAAAACCTTAATTAGTCACAAGTTCAAGCCATATAATATAATGAGAAATGTTCTTCATTTTGGGAAAACTATAAGAAATTTTGTAAATATTGATCAATGGTTAAAGTTTTGATTTCATTTATACTGTTTATTTTTTTGTGATAGTTTAAATTAATTAATTCAATTTGTCTAAACTTTAATTTTTATTAAATTTTATATTTAACCAAATTACAGTGTTATTCTCACGATCCCATGAAGATTCTGGAATTCTTAAGAGAATGGGAAATCACATAAAAAAAAATAATGAAATAAAAAGAGAGAATAGAAGCTCCTATTGAAAATGCACATGGGTCATCCATATGTCCGTGTCCCACCCTCATAATGTAGAAAATTGGCAAGATAATAATTACTTCGATGCCAATGCTTTCATTACCTTTATCGATTCTCCGGAAATATGGCCAACCATGGCTAGTCACACAATACAATCTATGTGATAAGAAAAACATATTGTCTCACAATTCAATATATATATTGTACGTTGTATTTAATACAAAAACTAAAAATATCTATTAAGGTATAAATGATTTAATGCACTTTTATAGGGCTGGTAAATTTTTAATTATCATTTGGTAAAAATCTATTTTAAACAAAGTTGAAACACCTTATTTAGATATTTACAATTCCATTTATTGATGTAGTGGGGACCACGAGGATATGTTGGTGTATTTCAATTAAAACCATAATCTCAAAATAGTTAATTACAAAAATGATTAACACTGCCAATTCGAATAAGAGGACCGGCATTGGCATAAAAATTAAAATTAGAAAAATTAAAATTAAGAAGACGTTTATTAATATTCTATTTAAAAAATAATAATATTTCTATAGTAAGTCGTAGTTTTTTTTATATATTTGAAAAATATATTTTATTTATTTCTTAATATTTGACTAATTGAAATTAAAAATAATTAAAAAAAAAACATTAAATAATAAAATAATATATTTAATCAATAAATAAAATTTATGTGATATATCTACATTTAAAATAAATAAATATATATTAAATAAATTAAAATTATATTCTCATAAATAAATAAAAGCAAAAACAACTATTAAAAAATATATATATCAACAAAACAACAACACTCCAATAAAACAAAACGAAGCCTAAAACTCAACTCCAAAAATATTTTAAGCAAAAAGTAAAATAAAAGAGGAAAAGACTCCGAAAAAGGTGAAAAAGCAAGGAAAAAAACTTTAAGCACAAAATAAGAAAAAAAAACTCAGAATATCAAAGATTTAAGGACAAGAAACTGCAAAGGCTAATGAGCTAGCCATTATGACAAAGTGAAAACCGTGGACAAAAAATAAAAGAGAAGAAGCGAAGGATTGTGAAAACATTTTACTATCACAAAGTGATTACAATAGCTTGTGCATGGGTCATACTACCACTAAAATTTTTCGTGCAATCTCTCCCAATTGTATCAAGATGCCCTTATTAGAGAAAATAAGTCAAACAGAATATATGAAGATGCGCTTGTGAAAACATTTTACTATCACAGACTGATTACAATAGCTTGTGCATGGGTCATACTACTACTAAAATTTTTCTTGCATAAAGCAATCTCTCCCAATTGTATAAGATGCACTTATTAGAGAAAATAAGTCAAACAGAATATATGAAGATGCCCTTATTAGAGAAAATAAGTCAAACAGAATATATGAAGGTTGTGTGTTCGATCCACAATGTTGTTGCTTCTGTATTTTTGTTGAGAGAAGGTAGTGTGTTCCATCCATAATGTTGTTGGAGAGGGTAGTGTGTTCCATCCACAATGTTGTTGCCTCTTTGTCTTTGTTGGGAAAGCCTAAGAATAAATATATGAAGGTCATGCGTTCAATCCACATTGCTCTGTATCTTTGTTGGAAAAAGTCACACTAAATATATGAAAATCATGTGTTCGATCCTCAATGTTGTTGTGGTTTCTGCAAAGGCGGCGAGTGGTTATACTCGTGCAATACCATGTGAGACACATGGTGATCCATGACAACCGCTAGCAAGAGGAATCAATATGGGAGAGACGACCTGCATCTGAACATATATGCCGAGGACGTTATCATGTGGATCGATTTTTCTAATAGAAAGTTTAGATTCTGCATTACTCCATTTCGTGGAAGCAATTATTGAAGATTTGTATGAAGTCTGCCGAAGAGGAAGATCCCATGGAAGCTGTCAAATTGGTTCATGAATCATACAGGTTTTAATCAAGTATTCGATCTTTTTCTATGTTTTAAAATTTCTTAATGTGGTTAATTTCTTATTTCCCAGCATTGGAATGATTATCAAAAAAAGTAAATTATTAGTTTCGGGACAATCAAAATTTTCAGCATATAAATGCAATAGCACAAGTTCTTGAAAGAAAAATATATTATATACGTAAACTAAAAACTGTTAGCTCAAGCCGCTGGGGCTTTCGTAACGAAAATAGAAACCATAAGATAACAGTAACCTCCACTAAGTACGATGGATCACGACAATAATAATGCTTATGACCAGTGGAGGTTTTATGAAGTTTTGTTGGGTTGTGTGTATTTTACCAGAATTTATGTCTATTGTAATTCTGCTTTTTGTTAAACTTATTTTTAAAATAATTTATATTATAAATCTATTTTATATTATAAATCTATTGATTTTAAATAGTTTTGTCTATTGTAATTCTGCTTTTTGTTTAACTTATTTTTAAAATATTTTATATTATTAACCTATTGATTTTAAATAGTTTTGGATAGTAAAAATAAATATTGAATTGGGTGTGATTTTTGTCTAACACCTTTCCATACTATTTATATAAGTTTTACAATTTTTTTGGGTTAAATTGTTTTTTTCATAATTACTAATTCATATTGTAAGTTTCTATACATGTTATTTTTATATTATCATGTATATATTAATATTTGAATTATGGCTCTAAAGAATGAATCAATAAATATTGTAAATGAACATAATGATATGATATGTAGTATTATAAATAAAGAGAATGAAATGATATGCAATTTTTATTTTTTTAGGTTTTGTGAGGAGGCGAAGGCGAAGGCGGTGGGAGAGGTGGAGGTAGAGGAAGAGGTGGAGGTGGACGAGGACGAGGAGGTGCAGGAGGAGGCGGAGGAGGAGGTGGAGGTGGTGGTGGTGGTGGAGTATGAGGAGGAGAGGAGGAGGAGGTGGTGGAGGTGGAGGAAGAGGAGGAGGTGGTGGTATTGGTGGAGTAGGTGGTGGTGGTTGAGGTGGTGGTGGTGGAGGAGGAGGAGGATGGGATGGAGGTGGAACTCATGGAGGAGGGGGTAAAGGTGGATGTGGTGGTGGAGGTGGAGGAGGAGGAGGTTTAGAAGGAGGTGGTGGTGGTTTTGGTGGAGGATGAGGAAGAGGTAGAGGTGTGAGTAGAGGAAGATGAAGTGGAGGAGGAGGATGAGGTGGAGGAGGAGGAGGAGGAGGATGAGGTGGATGAGGTTTAGGAGGAGGAGGAGGAGGAAGCAATGGAGGGGGAGGTGGTGGAGGAGCTGTTGGTGGAGGTGGAGTAGGAGGTTGTGGAGGAGGTGGAGTTGGAGGAGGAGGAGGAGGAGGAGGAGGTGGTGGTGGTTGTGGTGGTTGAGGTGGAGGTGGATGAGGTGGAGTAAGAAGAGGTGGAAGTTGAGGAGGAGTTGTAGGTGAAGGACTCGGAGGATGAGGTGGAGCAAGAGGAGGTGGAAGTTGAGGAGGAGGTGTATGTGAAGGACTTAGAGGATAAGGTGGAGGATAGGGAGGAGGTGGAGCACAAGGAGGAGATGGAGGACGAGGTGAAGGAAGAGGTGAAGGTGGAGGTGTTGGAGGAGGAGGAGGAGGAGGAGGAGGTGAAGCTTGAGGTGGAGGAGGAGGGGTGGATAGTGAGGGAGGGTGAATGTGTGGAGGGAGGTGTGGGAGAAGAAGCAAGGGAGGCAGAGGCAAAGGCAGTGGAGGTAGAGGTATAGGTAGAAAAAGAGGTGGAGGAGTTCAAGGTGGAGGTTAAGGTGGAAGTAGAGGAGTTGGTGGTGGAGGTGGAGGAGGTGGAGGAGGAGGAGGTGGAGGAGGAGGAGGTGGTGGTGGTGGAGAAGGAGGTAGAGAGAGAAGAGGAAGCAAAGGGGGAGGGAAAGGTGGTGGAGGAGGTTGAGGTGTAGGTGGAGGTGACAGAGGAGGAGGTGGAGGTGAAGATGTGGGAGGAGAAAGTAGAGGTGGAGGAGGACATTGTGGAGGTGGAGGAGTTGGAGGTGTGGGAGGAGGAGGAGGAGGTGGATGAGCGAGTGGAGGTTGCAGTGGTGGAGGTCGAGGTACAGTAGCAGGTGGTGGAGATATAGGCGGAGGTGGAGGATGTGGATGTGGAGGAGGTGGAGGTGGTGGAGGAGGATGTGGAGGAGGAGGAGGAAGAGTGCGAGGTGGAGGGGGAGGAGGAGTAGGTGGAGGAAAAGTCAAGGAGGAGGAGGAGGAGGAGGAGGTGGTGGAGGAGGTGAAGGTGCAGGTGGTGGTGGATGTGAAGGTGGATGTGGAGGACAAGGCAAATGGGGTGAAGGTGGAGGTGGATGTGGAGGCAGGGGAGGTTGTGATGGAGGTGGAGGAAGTGGATGAGGTGGTGGTGGAGGAGTTGGAGGCGGAGGCAGAGGTGGTGGTAGGGGAAGAGGAGGCGGTGGATGAAGAGGTGGAGGTGGACAAGGAGAAAGATGAGGAGGAGGAGGTGGTGGAGGAGGATTTGGTGGCAGATAAGCTGGTGGGGGATGTGGAGGTGGTGGAGGAGGAGGAAGAGGAGAAGGTGGTGGAGGTGGATGTACAGGAGAGGAGCAGTAGGTGGGTTTGGAGGAGGAGGAGGAGTTGGAGGTGGAGGTTTAGATCGAGAATATGGAGGTTGAGATTGAGGAGGTGAAGGTGGAAGTGGAGGTGGAGTAGGAGGAGGAGGAGATTGAGGTGGAGGTGGAGATATGCAAGTTAATTTAAGATTCATGACTTAAGTTCAAATATTAAATTGTCACTCTCTTCTCCAAAGTTGGAAATGAAAGCTACAGTCTCATGAATCGAGAACATATCTCTTCGCATACATAATATCCTACTATTAAATGATAAGTAATACATTTAGGAATATTTACTCCATTCACAAATGAAGCAAACAAATCAAGAGGGAAAGAATACTCGAGAAAATGGAATGTAAAAAAAATTATGAAACATAATGAGAAGAGTTACCTATAAGACTGTATGGTGAACCTTGAATTTTAACTTCAAATAATATGATATTTTGCAAAAAAATCTCCTGTACTACATATGACTATTATTATTACCATTAAAAATATGAAAACTAATAAAATAGAAAGTATATGATTCAATCACTAAATGAGATCTCATATCCCAAAATTAATTCAAATAACACGATATAGTGGCCAATGAAAGAAATAATCTCATTTTAATCCAAATAAGGAAGGAAAAATTGCTACCAAAATATCTATTTTTGGAAATTGAGTTGAATGGAAAGTTGTAGGCTTATTTATTTTTTTCTAGTCTCCCTCCAAATAAGCTCATGCAAACCTCCACAGCTATTTTTTTATAAAATACATTTTGAGTAGTTATTAGTAATTAACTATGATAAAAAATAATTTCCCAAACAAAAATTTAAAGCCCTTAATTTTGTCCATGGCAAAATTTCACCCCAAATTTTTCCATCATGATTATTATAAATATTGCAAGCATAATATATAACAAGGTTATAATTTATTTGATTTGTATGTTTTTTTATCCATTTAGAGAGGTATCACGGGTCCCTGTTTTATACAGACATAATATATAACAAACTTATAATTTATTTCATTTTTATGTTTTTTTAGAGAGGGAAATGAGAGAGGTATCACGGGTTCTGTTTTGATGCCTATCATCATCGATTGATGTAAGTCTACACTTGCCATTCATTTTATTTCTATGGTTTCCATAGTTTCTCTTAATTTAATTTTAATATTTTTTTTAATTAAATTGAAAATAAATTCCAAAATAGATATGAGTATTATTCTTCTAATAGAAAAAGTAGATATTCCATAGTAATAACCTAATTATTATGTTGGTTGTAGAGATTTAACACTCATGGAATATGTTAGAATATGCATAGTAGTAATGTTATATGACGATAAGATTTGTGTGCAATGAAGGTATTGTTGTTTAATTAACTTATCTCAACTTAATTAAATTAAGAAAATTTCATATCAATACATGTCACATTGGAAATGATGTATTGATAAGCTATGGTACAAGTAAATGGTATTGGAAGAAGAGATATTTAGAATTTAAGAGTATCCATTGGAAGTGGGAGTGGATATACATGGCTAAAGATATTGTTATATTTTATATAACTCTTATATTAATTCTTTTTATAACAATAATAAAGTTATAATTCATATAATTGTTATGATTCTTTTAATGTGGACAACCTCACATGTATAATGGGCTTAGAGTTTTGATTGTTGTCACACTTTGATTTCTAAAGGTATTTATCAAACATTGGACTAGAGATGTATGTGTTGGTTATAATAAAAACAATAAATCATCTTATAGTAAAAAATAGATTCGATATAGTATATTTTAATTTAATTTTGTAACAAACTTTTTAATTAAATTGAAAATGAAAACTGTGAAAACTACATTTCAAATAAATCTCAACACTAATATTGAAAATAATCCTAGCACCAATCTATTATCCATTGATGATTAAATTGATATTCAAGAATTCATATTCCAACATATACACACCTATCAATATAGTAAAATTAATAAAACATAACTATGTTTTCACAAATTCAATTATATGTATTTTATGTTTGTAAATTATGTTTTCCCATATTTGATTTTTAATCACTAATATTTATATTAACGTGCATAAATATATATTTTTAATATTATTTTTTTATACCTAATGTTTTCATTTTCTTTTTGTTTTTTCTAAGAGACGCTAAGTTATATTTGGAGGCCTTTTGTTGAACTCTAATGTGATGCTGAGTTCAATTTGAAGAACTTTCACTAATATTTTTAGTATATGAAATATTTTTTATTAAAATTATTTAAAACATGCATATATTCTCATTTCTCCCTTTATGAATGGAATTTAACCACAACACATATATTAATGTTTTTCTAACTTCATTATTCAGCAAAATACGCATTTAATGAATGTGAAATATGGGGACACCATCCATGTGACTTGGAAGGGAATGATATTGTAATATTAAAATAATTTTTTAGATGGTTAATGAAAATTTAATAAAAATATTTTCAGAAACAAATTAAAGTATATTTAAATATAAAAAAGTAGACATAAATTTAATGGGAAAGGTAAAGATTTTTGAATTTTCACTAAGGAGATAGATGTTCGAGAATACATATAGTTTAATATAGGTAACTCCTATATTACCACATATTGAAACTTTTATACTAGAAATGGTCATATTTATAGTTTATAGTTACGAAGACAAATTCCTTAGTCCTTATTGTGATAAAACAATTCCATGAAATTGAGATAAAATCGAACATGCATAAGCAATATAATGAAATAAAATAAGAATCCAATGTTTCATTTACTAAATTGTAATACGATTAGAGGTGAAAACAAGAAGCAAAAAAAATCAAAATTATTTGAACACTCTAAACCATACAAAGTAAATTGCGCATGCGATTTTGAGAAGAAAACTCTATAGTGATTTTTCTTAAATAAACAAATCCAATAACCAAATAAAGATAAACTATCTAACTCCCCATTTGATTAATAGAAATGGGTAAACACATGAGCAGTTCACTATAAAAGGTATTTTCAAATATTTAAAATCTTTAACACATTTTTATTATAAATTTACATTATAGAAATTAAATAACTAGAAGATGTTAATAATTATGAATCCATAATAAACATCAAAAATGTTATTTTATAATACATCTCAAATTGCTATAATTTCTAAGATTATGAAATTAACTATATTATTATTATTATTATTATTATTATTATAAGTTAAACATATACTCACTTGAGGAAGCATGCAACAAGATTTTGATGGATGGATATTTATATCCATTTTATCACGGAGTTTCCTAATCTACAAATAGACTATGTTACAATACCATGGGCGAGAATCATGGCTTCTCAATATCACATGTCAAAAAAATAATAACTTATTTCATATGAAAATTTCTCATGTGATATTTTGTTAATGAATTAATTTAACAAAAATAGCAAAAAAACATAACTAGGTTGCACATAAATCTCAGTCCTTGATTTGTGTATACTACTAAACAAATTCATAGAATATCTAGTGGTCCTACCATAAATATAATAATAATTAATAATTAAATTAAAATTTTGAAATCCCTATTTTAAAAGAAACATGTTTAGGGATATAATTATGTTTGACTTAATATTAACTTTGAGTTACCAATTACATCTTTCCTAAAAACAAGCATTGTTCAATTTGAATTTTGAATGGGCGCACACTTGATAAGTGGTGAAAGTTCCATGATAATAGCCTCAAACATAACTGAATTTATTTTACTATGGTAAGAAACAACTAGATGATTTACGGTCCTTAATGGAATACATGAAAACTCAATTTTGTCACCATAAGCAACAACTAAGTGATTCAGAGTCCTTATCTAAGTTTTCCTTCTTATTATTATCATG
>APFE031185686.1:18851-37887 GCA_000404065.3 Pinus taeda
TATCATCATTAAAGTAAACTGCAGATAGAACATAAACATAAATCGCAGAAAACAAGCCAAGACAAGAGGACACAAGATGTGGCGCTAGCCAGGGAAAAACCTCAATGTGGGGAAACCCTTGATCAATTCTTCTTATATGTTCTTCAATAGCTCAACAGAGAGAGAAAGAGATAGTACGTTTACAATAGAAGTCAACACTTTGACTTATCTAGATAAGAGCACATATCGTCTTTAAGAACCTGATACATGAGATCAGTTGACGACATGCCGCTTCAACTGATTCTCCAAGGTGATTCCTTCACCTATCATTGTGTTGCATTTCATCATCATGCTACACCTCACTGTGCTACACCATGCTACACCCATCATCATTATGCTTCATCTCATCATGCTTCATTGATCATGACTGTACCCATCACTATACTGCATTATGTGCCATTACTGCACCATGTTGCCTTACTGACCTATGTGTTGGATGCATCTTGCTTTATTGTTGTCCCTAGCTTTCTTGTTGTCCCTAGCATGCTTGTTGTCCTTAGCATGCTTGTTTTCCTTAGCGTGCTTGCTGTTGCATGCTAGCTGTCCCTTGCATGCTAGTTGTAACATTGTATGCTTGGTGTATTTGCTGCTAAGTACCATACAACTATCCCAATGTTAGTTAGTTTCCCCTTGCATGTTGCTCTCCTTCGAAGATAGATGCTTTGACTATTCTGACAGTTCCTGACAGTTCCCGAGAGTTCCGGCAGTTCCCGGAAGTTCCGGCAGCTCTAGCTGTTCCAGTTATTCCTCGCTATTCCGGCAATTCTGGCTGTTCCCAATAGCTCCAGAAATTCTAGTTGTTCCCGATAGTTCAAGCTTCTACCCTCTACATCAACTTTCCCACTTGTTCTGGTAGTTCTCAGCATTTTAGTCAATTTCGGTTGTTCCCGGTAGTTCCGGCAATTCCATCTATTCTTGGTAGTTTCAGCAGTTCCAGCGGTTCTGACTTTTCCCAATTGTTCTGCCAGTTCTGACTATTCCCAACAGTTCCAACTATTCCTGGCAATTCTGGCTATTCTTGGAAGTTCTGGTAGTTCTGGCTTTTCTGGCTATTCCTAGCAGTTCTGGCAGTTCTCGGCAATTCCGACAATTCTCGCTATTCCTCATAGTTCTGCCAGTTCCATCAATTCTGTCTATTACTGGCAGTTTCAGCAGTTTCAGATTTTCTAGCTTTTCCAGCTATTCCCTGCAGTTCCAGCAATTTAGCCAGTTCCACCTTTTCTCGGTAGTTCCAGCTTCTACCCTCTGCATCAACTTCCCCGGTATTCCAACAGTTCTGACTATTCTCGACAGTTTCGACTATTCCACACAGTTCCAGCAGTTCTCGCTTCTTCCCTCTGGATTAGGGCAACGTTATGCCTTAGTATCTCTCCTCCTACTAAAACCCAAAGACAAGTAGAGAGGAAGAGATCCCAAGTGTGTTAAAATGACTTGAAGACCACCTCTTTTAATACTAAAACGTTGAGCACAAGTGGGGTTTATCTGGTTGCTGGCCGACCTTGATGAATTGTCCCATAACATAAATAAATTCATATATCCATGAATACTTATCGGAATTGGATGATCTTTAGATCAATCCTACACCACTGGATGAGAGGGATCGAAGAAAAATATCAGCTTCCATTAATAAGATGACCCACATGGAGTTTGTTCCTAGTTGCCAATTTTAACAATCGAGCATCGATATCAATCAGGCCTAGCTAGCCTTACTTTCTTGGTAAGGAGATGAGGCTTCATGTTTTCCACCCTGTTTTCCCCAAAGAAATTTATTCTAGTAGGAAAAATTATTCATTACTTTCACCTCTTACAAGAAAACACTTGGCAAAAAAAGGATTTCACAACTGGGAGTTTTTTGTAGGATAAAAGGAAAGGTGAGTGGGTATCCTGGCAGTCGCTGCATTGGTCTTATTAGCATTACACCACTTTTCATATGGGTCTTCACAACAGACAATCACCATTACACTTTGTTGATTTGTTTTAAAAATAAACATAACACGCAATAGATTTATTTTGGCATGCAATGTTGTTGTTGGTAATATGATTGAATATTTGCCACATGTAAAGCTAACATGCGTTAAATTTCTTTCACCTTGCAATATTTTTATTGGAAATGTGCTTGTGTTAGAAACTATGCTAGATTTCTTTTGCTTTTCAATATTGTTGTTGTCAATTTGGTCGTTTATGATAAAAGGAAATCTAGCAAGTGTTAGATTTCCATCACCATGGAAATGTTATTGGAAATGTTGTGCTTGTGTTTGGGCTAGAAGTTTTGCTAGATTTATTTTGCTATGTAATATTGTTGTTTTCAATTTGGTTGTTTATTATAGAAGGAAATCTAACACGTGTTAGATCTCCTTCACCTTGGTAATGTAATTTTTTTGTGTTAGAAGGAAATATAACATGCACTAGATTTCTTCTGGCATGAAATGTTGTTTCTGGTAGTATGCTTGTATTTATGCTACATGTAAAGCTATCATGAGTTAAATTTATTTTACCTTGCAACATTGTTATAGGAAATGTGATTTTGTTTGTGATAGAAGTTGTTGGATTTTGTTTTCCCTACAATGTTATTGTTGGCAATGTGATTTTGTTTGTCCTAGAAGTAAATCAAGCGTATGCTAGATATCTTCTACACTGCAATGTTGTTTTTTGGCAATGTGATTGTGTTTGTGCTACAATAAACTCTAGAATGTGTAAGATTTCTTTTACTTTGAAATTCTTTTGTGAGTAATATGCTTCTATTTACATTAGAAGAAAATTTAGCATGTGGTGGATTTCCTTCGCCTTAGAATATTGTTATTGGCAATGTGTTTGTGTTTGTGATAGAAGGAAATATAGCATGTGCTAGATTTATTTGACCATGTAATGTTGTTTCTAGCAATATGATTATGTTTGTAGTAGAAGGAATGATATTGATTGTTAGCTTTCATTTGAGGAAACAATGTTTCATTAGATACAATATGACTACCATACTATTTTAATTTTTGCATCTATATTACTTTTTTGTAAGTTGTGCGTTTTTGGGAAAATATAAAGTCACACTTTACATGGTTCATGTTTTTAATGACAAGCTACGATTTAATTGTTGTTACAGAATTGAGACAAGCTACAATGGAAAATATAATTTTGGCAATAAGGGGCTATGTTGATCTCCTTATTAATGATCAAGTCATTGGGCTAGGAAGGGTCGAATATGCAGAGTCTAGAACTTATTATGTTGGAGAAAGGGTTAATGCTGGTTACGTTGTAATTTTGATAATTGATGTCATTCAACCACATTTGATTGATGACGATGTTAATGAAGGGGACATACATCCATGGAAGATTATGGATTTGAGACACTACATAGGTAAATCAAAATATTGAAGCATGTGTTATATATTATTGATACTATAATAAATGTTTTTTTTTTTTGAGTAAATACTAACCTTATTTACATTCGCTTATAGGTACAAATGTTTCTTCTACATTTTCTATTGGAGACAAGGTAAATCTTCTACAACATGGAGTGAAGGTGGGTGAGGGCTCTATATTCAATATAGATCTTGGGCATAAAGTGCATGGAAAGATGGTAAAGAAAGGATGCATATTGGTTAAAACTGAAAAGGTCTTAAAACATAATGCTCCTCTACCACATCCAACATGATTTGAGCATACACTTGGGGGTGCATTAGAATCTTATGAAATTTGGCCAGAATCAGATTTCTAGCCTCACTATCATGATCATGCCATAAATATTCCCCAAGATAGGGTTAAATTCATATGTGAAAAGGTTTCTCTTACACATGAATGCATGGGAACAAGCATGTGCATTTCAAAAGAAATGCTAGTTAATGTCTGCAAGGATGACATTGTTGAGGGTGAAACACTAGGTGAAATGGATTTTGGTGTTTTTCTAGAAGAGATAATGGAAATTGTGAGATATGCAGAACTGGGGATAAGTATATCCATAGTTTGGTTAGATGGCCAATAAATAATTTTGCGGACAACAAAGGTGTGATATTAAGGGTCAAGGAAAAGTTCAAGGAGCCACCAAAAGAAACGGTGATATGGGATGTTATAGAGGACAAAAATCCCTTAAACAAATGGGATGGGTACCTTTGTAGTGAAAAATATAGAAACTTAATTGATATGCATGTAACACAGCCATATAAAAGGATTAAACAAGTTATGGCTAGAAAAAAATTGCAAAATGTCAAACAAAAATAGATGAAGAGAAAGAAATTCGACTTTTGGTAGTAGATTTATGTTGTACAAAAGATTGTCTTCAACATGTGGATAGGAAGGCCATTACAGGTGCTATAAGGGGTATGAAACAAATAGATACAAATGGTACTAGAGAATTTGTTTTGAATTCACTCATGTCAAACATAGTCATGTCAAAGGGCCATGGCCTACCACCTATTGCTAGAAATGTAAAGGGCATGAGATTTAATGGGAATATTATTTGTAAGAAAGCATGGTATAAGATACATAAAATTCCTCAAAGCACATTCTATAACTACCAACATTATTTCAAAAATGGACAGATCAAATCTATTAATGGTAACACCAAGACATGCAAATCACGAGCTCATACAGTAGCAGCCATAGAAATATTGCACAAAATTGTAGTAGAAAATTTAGATTTTTCACCAAACCAAACATGTCAAGTTGAAGAAGATGGAACATCTTCTCCTTTAAGATTGTTTCCTTTGACTTACACACAAAATTATTTGTCAAAAGAAATCAATGAGGCTCTTCAAAAGCTCAATTACCCATCAATATCACAACCAACAATGCGCAAGATCTGTAATACTAAGTTTTGAGATGTGGAATTTTCAAAGAACACCAACTTCAGTAAATGCAGTGAATGTATTGTGTTGAAAGCACAAATGAAATCAACAAATACAAAAGAGTTGGAAGAAAAGGCACGAGGTAGGTTGACGAAACATAACAAGATTGTTATGTGTGGAAGATGTTGCTAGTATGCCCATAGAATTATGTCAGAGCAATTTCCAAAGGAGTATTTGAGAATTATCCATGATAAAATGGACAAAAAAAAAGACTTCAATCCCAAGGCTACGTGCCAAATCAAAATCTATTGTCGGAACAAATTTAGGTTTGTCATTGACAGGTATGCTTACGCATGGGCATAAGGTGGGGGATTTTGGTCATTTCTCCTTACCATTTGTCCATATGGGATCACAATTTACTATTACATCCCTTGCAAAGTGCTTAATGGACCTTAAAGACCCACAAATGGATATGTATGGTGATCTACTTTATGAAAGTGGAATTTCAAGAACCCACTTAAAAATGCATTACTTGGCACCTCTATTTACTCAAAATGTCAAGGGTACAAGGATGATTTTATAACTCATGGAAGTTAGAAAAGTCAAAATGTTGATTTTAAACCTCTTCCTCCACATTTGTTGTTACAGTTGGACAATGTAGCAAGTGATAATAAGAATCACTATCTTTTCATGTTCCTATCACTTTTAACTGCACTTGGTGTCTTCATCACTATTGAGGTTGGGTTCTTGCCTATGGGGCACACCCATGAAGACATAGATGGAACCTATGGAAGAATGTCTTCCAACCTAAAAAGTAAAGATATTTATTCTTTACCTGAAATGATGGATGCATATCGCATAGTTGAATAAAATCAAGTGTTTCCACTTACACTTATTAACAAGGTCTATGACCTCAAAAGTTTCCATAATGGATACATTAAGGAGGGAAAAAATGCACTAGTTGGACATCTTAATGTCCAATACTTCCAGTTTCTTATACTCAATGATGTTCTAGTACTGCGGTACAAAGAATCAATTAGAGATATTGAGTGGTCAGAACCAGTTGAGTTATGGAATATAGATGATGAAGGTCGACCTATAATTCCCATAGGGAAGACATCTTTCTTAGCTTCCAAACAAAATAATGTCTATTTAAAAGAACTAAAGAGATAACATCATACATAAAAATGTTGAAAGACACTATTGGGAATGAGGATTCACCAATTGTTACATAGGAATGGAAAAATAAAGTAGTGTATTGGGAAAAAGTTCTTGATACATTAGATGGAATCTATAATGATCATAGAATAATAGATGGAAGTGATTCATCTTCTGAGGATTTATGGCCCAAGACAAGGGACATTGTTGATGTTGATCATAATACACTCCAAGTAATCTCAAGTATTATGGATGGAGATTTTGATAATGCGATAGATGAACCAATATATGTTGGACCCAAATTCAACAAGCCAAAACCAACTTTCAATACGATGATTGATGTTGAGAAAGGAAAGATGTTGCTAGTTAGATGAGAAAATGAGGATGCATAATAGATGATTTGGATGGAAAAATCCATCTCATATATCTTTAAGGATAATTAAAGTGAGAATATTCATGTAAATGTTGACTGGTGGAAGCCTATGTCAAGGAAATACAATGAAAAATTTTTAGAGCAATATTGGGTACCAAATCCTAATGACACAGAACTTGGCTCTATTCCAATTATACATAGTGTCGGCATGGATTCCAAAGAAAGAACATTGCAAGAAAACAAGATAATAAATATGGTGTAGACGCCATTCTTGATCACTTAAAGCGAATATCTTAAGAGTAAGTTATATGATTCATGAATGTAACTTTTTTGAAGCATCTTTAATATACATTGAGACACACTTTTCCATATTTGTGTATATCAAACATTCTCTTCATATTCTTTTTGAAGGAGTTTTTAATATTATTTAATATTTCAATTAATCATGTGTTATACAAATTACATGACAATGCCATAAAATATTTAAGTTTTCAAAGCTTTATTTGACCAACATGACTTCTCACCATATCAAATATGCATAATCAAATTCAATAATGCACCTAAAAACATCTTCTAAACTTGGTATATTAAAACATGGTATATTAAAATCACAGTGGAGTACCTAATTAGTATCCTATTTAATATAAACCATTCAAACACTTAATGAATAAATGCTAGACACTTAATATAATGCTTGAGGTGAGTTTTCCTTAATTTTCCTCATTATAATTGATATAAATCAAATTCGCTATTTTGTTGCACTCTAATTTATAAAAAAAAAAAATTTTTGATCATTGAACAACACAACTAGAATTATAAAATATTTCCTCTTATAGATTTTGAAGTGGTGCCAACATTGTACTAGTATAACTAATTTGTAGTCAACTTAGGAAAAGTAGTTAGTGTCAACTTAAAATGGTCAATAATAGTAAGAAAAACAATATTAATATATTGTTAAATAATTTTATACGTAATTTTTTTTTACACAATCTAGTATTCACGAGTCAAATTTAATACATAAATATAAATGTTAATGATAAAAGAAATAATGTAAGGAATCTAAGTTTTAGATGAATGTTAATATGTTCTTTTCAAAATAATATCCTTAAACATTACAGGCATAAAAACTAAACATTTGTAATAAATATCTTAGTCATTTTTGTCTCTTTCTTGTTGTATTTGAAAATAATCAAATTGTACTACTTTGTTACTATTCTAATCCATGATTGATTTTGATAATTAAAATGATTAGTAATTGAGACGAGAGACTCATTTTACAGCCCAATATGGGGGGATGTGTAAGTTTGTTCAGTCTATGCCCTTAAAATAAAAAATTATGTTCTAAATAGAAAAATAAAAAAAAGAATATTTTGTAAAGAATTAGAATAAAAAAATGGGTGAATTAGATGTTTAAATCTATACTTTTCAAAAAAAACTATTTGAGATTATGTTAACTAATTTATGTCAATACACTTCATATATATATATAATATATATATAAAATAGATATATAATATATATAGATATATATATAGATATAGATATATATATAGGGTTAAAAATTTATTGTTCGGATACATACTCTATTTAGCATTGAAAAATACAGTTTCAACAATTAGAAATAAGACATTGTATCTTTCACTCTAAAAATGTTTGCACTTGAAGAAATTTGATCCCTACATCTACACTTAAAATGGATCTATGATGGTATATATTGGACACATTACTATGATCATTTGTCATTAAATAACTTTATACTTAATATATAGCTTGCATATTAATCCATTATTCATTAAGTAAGCCTCAACCAACTTCGTTTTTTACATAAAAGTACAAATCATAAATAAAAATAAATTATATTCAACATTTAATTTGATCCTAAAAAAATATTTTCTCCTTAACTCTAAAATGGTGCAAACTTCCTACAACAGTATGTAATGAAACTTCCTACAATAGTATGTAATGATGATGGTGATAATTATGATTATCATCCACTAAGACCAAACATGGTATATAAGAAAGTAAAAAGATATTACTAAGAGTTACTTCAAATTTTATTGTTACGCTAAAAAAGAATTAAAAGAAGTGTTTCAAGATCATCATAACTTTTTTAGGTAAACAATGAAGAAGGTTGGTAGCAGCAAAAATATTTTGAAATTTAATTCCAATATTTTAAATTGTGCCAACATTGTCTTAGTAATAATCGTAACTTAACATATACATGATATTTACTATATCGGATTATAATTAAATGGGTTAATAATAGTTACATACACATCATTATTTTCATAAAATAACCTTAACAAACTTATCTTTTTAATATAAACAATAAAAAATATTAAAATAGATAATGTAAGGAATCCAAGATTAAGATGTGAAACATTTTATTTTTCAAGTTTATATAAATTTATTTTATAAAATTTATCATGATAATTTATACACAAAAAATGGTGAATATCTACATTAAAAATAGTGAACTAAATGACTTTCTAATTCCTCATTTTGAAAAAACTTAATCTAGTTAAAGTTCTAAATAATGGTATATATTGGACACATTACTAAGATCATTTCTCATTAAATAACTTTATACTTAATATATATCTTGCATATTAAGCTATTATTCATAAAGCAAACCTCAATCAACTTCTTTATTAGCATAAATGTACAAATAGTAAATAAAAATAAATTATGCTACTACTCAGAGTCAACATTTAATTTGATCCTAAATTTATTTTTCTCCTCAACTCTAAAATGGTGCAAAATTCCTACAATAGTATGTAATTATGATGGTTACAATGATGATTATCATCCCCTAAGACCAACTATGGTGAATAAGAAGATAAAAAGATATTACTAAAAGTTATTTCGAATTTTATTGTTAAGCTCAAAAAGAATTAAAAGAAGTGTTTTAGGATCATCATAATTTTGTTTAGTTAAACAATTAAGAAGGTTGGTAGTGTCACAAATATTTTTCAATTTAATTCCAATACAAGTGTAAACAAGATGATCTATGAGAGTTTTTTAATCTTCCACCATATTACTAGTGTTGCAAAGGTGATAGACTTTTATATTGTGCCAACATTGTCTTAGTAATAATCGTAACTTAAAGCATACATGATATTTACTATATCAGATTATAATTAAATGGCTTAATAATAGTAACATACACATCATTATTTTCATAAAATAACCTTTAAAAACTTATCTTTTACTATAAATCATAAAAAAATATTAAAATAGATAATGTAAGGAATCCAAGATTAAGATGTGAAGGATTTGCTTTAGCAAGTTTATATAAATTTGTTTTATAAAGTTTATCATGATAACTTTTACACAAAAATGGTGAATATATATCTACATTAAAATTAGTGAACTAAGTGACCTTCTAATTCCTCATTTTGAAAAAACTTAATCTAGTTAAAGTTCTAAATTCTAGATCACTAAATACTTCCATATTTAATAAAACATGTGTTACATGTACTTTTCATGTATTTTTTTAATTAGTTGTTTACTAAATAAAATGAATTGCATGTGTTGTTGGAATTTTTCCTATTTTGATTTCTTAGATATTATAGCTTTTATTTGCATATATGATTGTATGGTATGCAACTAGAGATAGAGAAAGAAAGCATATCATTTGCAACATTGATATTCTTCGTGCTTCTTGTAATAAGATTTAGATTGACCACAGTATCATAGACCATGAATAATAATAAGTCAAAGGGCATAACAAGAGCCCCAAAACAAAGAAGGGAAAAGCGAGAGAAGAGAAAAGAAAGTTAAAAGCCAAATCCCTCAAAATTAGGTATATTGTTGAGCATCTCTTATTTTCATGTATCATTTCATAATCATTTTATTCCATAGTCATCCAGTTTACATATTTTTGTAGCCATTTTTTTCCCTAGTGGTCTTTTTTACATATTTTTGCAGTCTCTGGCATGAACACATAATCATTATTCATAATTTATCCACTAGTGGTTTGGTTTACATATTTTTGTAGTCTCTGGCATGAACACATAATCATTATTCACAACATTTTTTCAACAGCACAAAATGGTTAAAGTCATTAACGGAAAAGTATAGTTATATCTAAATTTTGTATTCATATTTGTTATTTTTGTTCTAAGAATAATGAAAAAATCAATTTTACACATACTGTCTACAAGTTTTTGCAGAGTTCTGTAACTTTATTAGACATTACATTGTAACTTTCCTGATAATACCCTCTAACTTTCTTGAATATTACCTAGCTATAAGTCATGGTTGAACTCATTACTCATCCTCTGAACTCATTACTCATCCTCTGAACTCATTACTTGTTATTAAACAGGCGTCGTCCTACAGACTTAGAGCACATTACCTCTGAACTCATTACTCGTTATTAAGTGGGCATCATCCTTATGACTCAGAGAAAATTTAGCATCCTCCTTCACAAACTAAGATAAATATGAAATATGGTCTAAGTGGTGAAACAGAGGAGCACTATGTTGTCGTAAAGAAAGAGGAGTGAAAACACACCATTGTAGTTGGGCATCAAAATTTTCTTAAAAGATTATTATATGATATATGATAACTCACATTTAATATTAAAATACTAATGCTAGAAGTAATTCTAGCATTAGTTCACCCATAAGAAATGTTAGTCTAAAACTTTGGTTAATAACACAAATTTTGTTAAGAAAAAATGTAACTTGGCAATAAGACTTCAAATTACATTAGCCAATCAAATAACTAGTATTTAAATTTTAAATTTAATTAATATTTATTAAAACCATTGATTAAAAGATAGTGACCCCAAATTAATAAGCAGTCAGTGATAGGTCAACCATCTGAGCGATCGCTATAGTACCTAGTCGGCCAAAATCAGGGACTAATAAGGGGGATAATAGCCAAATTTATAAAAATATCATATCAATAGACCAAGAAAGTATGAATAATAATCATTGTCGCCATGAACCAAACGACAATGTTCTCCTATTATAAAATCTATTGAACGTTGCAAGATATAATATGGTTAAAAGTGGGAAACCATTTAAATTCAAATAGTATTATGGACCACTCCAATCTTTAATGATATTTGAGTGATAAGGTATGATACATATAAAATGTATTAACCTATCTTATATGTAAGGATATATAAGTCAATATCATACATTTCATATGTTGAATAAAATGCAAGGGGGTCGATAATGAACCTTAACTCACTTAGAACAAGAATATGGAGTAGGTTTGGAAAGTCAACAATTTGTTGATCAATATAAGAGACCACCTTTTGAGGAGTTCAAGTGCAAAGTTGAAGGTCATATATACAAGGATTATATATTCCAAAGTGTTCATTCATCAATTTGAAAACTTGAGAAGAGTATCAAAGTAAAATATTATTCTATCATGAGATTTTTAATTCGACAGATTAAATGGAAGTCTCATAAAATCAAAGAGTTGATACCTAATTTTTAATTACAATAAGATTTTGAAAAAATGAGGTATGTTAGAGATGGTATTTGAGTTCTCGTTTCAATATTGGAGCCTATGGGCCAATCCGCAACTAGAAGATAGGAATGAGCATCATCTGGATTAGAATTAGGTGTGAATAGAATATGAATTGTCACCTTCACCAACATAATTTCTGGAAGGAGTAAAAGAGTGGAAAACTTGAACTAATTAATAGTAAACCAATTTATGAAAAGGTTGAGGAAGTGAGATATCAATAGTTTGGTATTTTCTAGTGCTACAACTACGATGTGAGAGCTATATTAAGGTATAATTGTTTAACAACAATATTATACTAAGATTTCATGTGTATATTCATAAAAACACTTAGTAAGATAAAATGTTGTAAGAAAAGTAAATTAACAAAAGACGTGTTGACGGTGTTGGGCCTGCCAACATGTCAGGGGATCTCCTCGGTAAGAAATCTCAATTATACCTCAGACCATTTGGTGTACGAGTCCCAGAAGTGGATCGCATGGTAATGCCTTGACCATGATTTCACACAGAGGCAAGTAAGATAACTCTATTGGTAGCAAGGGTGTGACAGCTTCAGCGAGCCAAGGAAGATGCATGAGAAGTTCTAACACACGGAGGTTGAGATGGGTGCACCCCTTGGGAAACTGTGATAGCATGCAATTAAGAAGGGAACAAACGACCAAATATACATCACAACATGGAAGCCAAGTTAGCAAGCAATCCAAAGTGATGGTTAAACCAACAGAACATTTTAGAAAGATTCATACATACATACATACACAAATAGTTGTACATGTATGTGTAAGCAAACATATGCATATATCATTTATGGTAAACTAGATAGAATACAATATAATACAACATATGCATGAAACATGTTAGCTCTTGTTATATTAAAAAGTGTAAGTTCTAGTCATACAATACATCCATGTCCAACCACTAGTTCCGATAGTGGAACATTACAGCCACAGTTGCCTACTCCTCCAAAGAGATGTACTAGCTCTGCATAGTGGAGAAGCCAAGGATCGTTACAATACTGTCCAAGCTCTCTTCAAGATAATCTTATCGGAAGCTTGGCTAACAAAAATCCTTTACAATGAGTTATGAGGATCTATTTATAACAAAGGGTGGGGTGAACCTTGACATTCACCTTTTTGACAGTTCATCTACCCTCATGACTCTTCAACTACTCTATGACTATTACATCCAACTATCAACACTCGACTTATACTTTACATGACGTTACATTACAATGTAGATGTACCTATGTGAGAGAAATGGCTTGAGTAAGCCATGCTAGGCATCACTATGACTTAGAAAACCATGGAAGTCCAACTCCTCAACATCCTCACGTTGTTCAACAGTAACATATTGATGCCAAGATCGGTAGCCCGCAATCGTGTCCATGTGCTCAATGTGACATCTTTCTAAAACCTCAGTATTGTCTTCGTAGCATTCGGGTACACTGCTCGGGCTCCTCTATCTAACTCATATGTAAGCATGCACATCATTTTCCTCAATGCTTCCAAACCAGCAACATACTTATGCATGATCTCTGCATTGATGGGTAAGTCTAGGCTGGTGGCAATGTGCATCAAATCGTCGAAGTACAAGTCAAGCTCAAGTCGGATGTGTGCCTTTGTCTTTGCCTGGGTGAGAGTCCCAATAGATGGAATCGCATGTGTGCACACCACAACATCCATATTCTTGAACAAATGTGCATGGGAAGCCTGTATCACTACAAGAAAAAAGGACATCGGTGAGGGCTGAAAAATGTCACCATAAGCTCATTGGTAGCAGTCAAAAGAGCATTCGTCACCAAAAACTGAGCGTCACCAAAGGTGGCATTGCCAAAAGTATAGGTGTTGTAGTGACATACAAATTCCTTCACCAATAATTATTTATAATGACGGATAGCGACTGTCACCATTTCATATGGGCAATGATGACAGACCATAGATTCCGTCACCAAAAACTGAACGTCGCCAAAAGTATAAGTGTTGTAGTGACATTCAAAGTTCGTCACTAATAAGGATTTATAATGACATATAGTGGCAGTCAACATCGCATATGAGAAATGGTGACAGACCATAGCCTTGATCACCAAAAATTTAATGTCACCAAAGGTGGCATCGCCAAAAGTATAGGTGCTATGGTGACATTCAAGGTTTGTCACTAATATTGATTATAATGACGGATAGTGATCATCACCATTTCATATGAACAACAATGATTTATTGTGATGGATCTTTAATGGCTGTCACTATTAGTGAATATATATGGTGATGTACGTTAACCGTCGCCAAAAGCCGCATTGCCAGAAGTATAGGTGTTGTGGTGATATTTAAGGTCTGTCATGAATAATGACTATAATGATGGACAATGACTGTCACCATTTCATATCAACAACAACGATTTATGGTTACGAACCTTTGAGGGTCTTCAATATTGATGCATTTATATGGTGGCGTTCTTTTACCGTCACCATTTCATATTTTTGTTGACGATCAAAAAATGTCACCAAAGCTCATTAGTGATGGCCAAAAGAGCCTCCGTTAGAAAAAATTGATCGTTGCCATTCCATATGGATGTTGGGGCATGATGGAATCAAACCACCAACCTCTTGCTTGTAAAGAAGGTACTTTTCCATTGAGTTAGCACCCTTTAAAAATCTATACCCTTGAAAATTAGACCTTGAAACTTCATAAATTGTAAATTCTACAACTTTCAATAAATTAAAGTCTTTGCAATATTTTACTAAACAAGAAAAGAAGCATTGAAACTGCAGCTCCCTACCTAATGGTTATTGAAGTTATGAAAAGTGGGTGGAGGGAAAAATAGTTATGGATAAGAGAATCAATATGTTCAATTGAATACTCAATTAGAAGTGAAACTCTAATGACATTTATAAGCTATAAATTACCTATAAGTAGATGCACCAAATATTGCAAAGGAAATGTCATAAGTGCATATCATATGGAAGAAGAGGAAGCAAGGACTTGGAACCCTTGTACATCTTGGCATGCCTTAGAAATTATCACATCTTAGCTTGTTTGACATGTCTTCGTACTATCTCACACATGTTAGCATGCCCTAGCATTCCCTAACACACCTTGGTAGTCATGACCTCACAACTGGCATTACATTTTTCCATGACTTGGGAACCTGAAATTCATTAGAACACCTTGGCACTCCCTAGTTGTCATGCTCCCTGATATCCTCCACACTATCCCAGGTTGATGAGGAGATCAATGGAGGTGACCACATACCAAGGTTTTAGTTTGGTAGTTATCCCTACCAAACCAGAGAGGGCTCTCTCTATGAAATCATAGCCAAGAGATGACTGGAATGTAAAGGATTTTAGGCTAGATAGTTAGGCTCAGGTGGGTTTTTGGAAAATTTTGGGACTTGGAACTATGTCAACGAGTGTCTTGTTTGGAAGGGACTTTTTCAAGGAGGCAGTGACTTGGAACTCTATCTAGGATAAAGCACCTAACATGAATGACAGAAGATCCCTAGAATAGAGTATCTTCTACCCAGAAGAGTGTCCCGTGCTAAAAATATAGAACCCTTCTCTACTGTGCACTTTTCTTAAAGATAAATTTGTGCATAAAATAGTACTAAGAAAAGCACCTAAATTAAGAAAAGTGTGCATCTAAGTCAAAATATAAAAGTATACTAAATATGTCTCTACATAGGTTTGGGAAACACTAGATAAGCATGCTTGTATACAACAACCATAAGATGACTAAAATTGATGCGCGTCTTTCATCGTTGCTATACCCTCATAGAAAAACTGGAATCTGTAGCATGTACCCCAAGGTTGTATGCACTTGTTGAAGGTTTAGATTGAAAGGATCTACTGAGATGAGGTACTACTGAAGGAGAAATACTTTCAAAATAATAGATAAAGTCCACTGTGAATTCAACCCATCTCCACACAAACCAAGGCTGCTACTGGGTACACTTCTTCATTGAATGGAAACTGCAATGTATTGTAGTGTTGCAGAAGAAAAAACACCTTTAGTACAACACAGATAAAACTCTAACATATATTGTCATTGTTGTCTCGGTTTTATATGATCTCATCAATATAGGAAACATCTTTGATAATTGAAAACTTAAAGGTGAGTTGTAGAGATCACTTGAAATGACAAATTTGGGCATACTTTATTATTGTTTAGGAGTGTTAGTATAGAAAATGCAAGGTATCATGTTGCATATTTATCTCATAGGCTAAGGATGTGAAGAAATACATAAAATATTAAATAGCATGGTATAAGTCGATTGGAGGTTCTTTTGAAACAGGAATGGAATTCTCCTTGTGCGGGTTCTAATCTAGTGGGTATAACTTTAAATAAGAAACTGATAGTTATGGGGTTGGAATTGTCTCACAATTCATGAAAAGTCTCAAATTTGTTCACTAGAAAGAAGCACAGTGATTCATCAGGTTTATGGAAGGGAACACCCTATTCGCAGGAAGATAACTTGAAATTAGTTGGGCATATTATTTCTCGTCTTCTTGTACGTGTGTGCTTTAAAAAGATAACCACATCTAAAGACTCAATAAGAGCTCTAGTAAAGTTTATAGATGTGAATCACTTCTAAGAAAATCCATCACTTAACAACAATTGAGTGAGGAATATGTTGAAGGATTCAATCTTGCACTTAGTCATAAAAAGGAAGCTTGGGTATCTAGCATCTTTCCAACAAATGGACTCCAACCATAATGTGAAGGGTAGGTTAACTGCAAAACCTCTTTCCCACTTTGTAGTATTGTTGCATCTTGAATTCCAACAGGTATCTCGCTACTTAGATCCACAAAACTTGTGCCAGGTAGACTATGCATGATACAATTGTGACGTGCAAGCTTGACACACGCTCTAGTTTCCCTATAAAAGAGGGTAAGTCAAAATATTAGGGTCCCTATAATACTAGTGATTACCCCATTACTATTATAGTTATACCCCTTATTAATATTGTTGTGCCCCTATTGCCCCCATATTATTATTATTGTGCCCCATAGAATCCCTATATTGTTATTTTTGTGGCTTTATATTATTATTGTTAGGTCGGCTGGATTATATTGTGACTCCTTAGACTCCTATATATAGAAAGGAGTTTTTGTCATTTGAATCATCAAATAATTGTTCATTTATTTAATGAAAAGGAGCTTTCCCCCTTGAATAGGCTGAATTCTAAGGCGTTGATCTATCTTTTCTATCTTTTCTTGAGTTGGTTTCATAACACACAATCTATGTAGAATAATTTCTTCTCAGCGCACTTATGACCTTTAATATATTTACTATCACAACTGTAACAAAGCCCTTTTGATCTGTTTTCTTCCAATTTTTGTGGTGTCAACCTTGTAGGTTGTGGAAGACCAGGGACAACACTTCCATCTTTATAGTTGTGAGTGGTATGCTTCTTTGTTGCCATAATTTTGCTTTCCATTTTTCTTGCTAACCTGAATGCCTTCTCTAATGAATCAGGTTCCCAAAGGCGAACATCATGTTGGATATTATCCTTTAAAGACCCTATGAACACATCAATCCTATGCTCCTTTGGAATATCTCTTACCCTTATGTTCAATTTTTGGAACTCCTCAATGTGCTCCATTATTGAACCCTTTTGTTTGAGACTTATCAATTGGCTAAAAGAAGTGTTGCTTTTTGTATCCTCATAACGTGCCATCAATTCTTCCGTAAAAATTTCCCAAGTGATAAATTTTTTACGAGAGAAAAGCCATTGATACCATACAAACTGATTTGGTTCCAAATATAAAGTTTCCATACGTATCTTTTGTGTGTTTTACAGATTATTGAGATCGAAAAATTGCTCCATCTGTAATATCCATGTTGCGGGATCCTTGCCATCAAACTTCCTCATATCGATTTTTGGAATATGATGGGTCTTCGATCCCACATTAGAGTCTATAGAATCATGATTAAAATTTGTTTTTTTCTCATCATGAGTTTCCTTTACTACCCTTTCACCCTTAGTGACCATTTCTTGTAGCAGCTTATTCATATTTATCTTCAATTCATCCATGTCTGTCTTCAAATCTATCTTCAAATCGCCCATGTCTATCTTCAAATCTGTCTTCAAATCATCTATCTCGGCTTCCATGCCATTCATCTTAGCTTCCATGCCCTTTATATTCAATTCCATGCCATTTATCTTAGCTTCTGTTAGCTTTTGTGAGGCTGACATTTTTTGCACTTGGTCTTGTAATTTTGATATATCATGTAGCATTTCTTCATCTTCTTCATGAGTCATGCTAGAGCTTTCAGGTTCCTTACTAGGTGTTTGCATTTTATTTCCTCGGGGCATCAGTTACCGATAATAATGCTCTACTAGCCCTTTGAATTCCTTCCAAATAAATTTTCAAACCAATCTTAAGCAAAAATTTAAAAAAAATCTACACACCTTTTTTTTCTTTGTAGGAGCTTGATATTTCCTCTAATGTATCTATGTACTTTTAGAACATCCAGTTTTGAAATTGCGACCTATGGTAGCCCTCTGTGTCCTCTTTCCAATGCCACTAGTCTGACCCCAATTGTATTCTCCAATGAAGAGTTATGACAGATCTCCCACAGTGACCTGATTATAGACCTTTTCAGAAGAGCGAACTTGTATGAAGTGCCACGTGTAACTATGTGGACCTATGGCTTTGAAAAATATCTAGAAGAAACTACAATCTGAACTCTTTCTATACCTTTTTGTTAAATTTAAATCCGATGCTCAGAGAGAATGATATGAAGATTTTCCCCAGGTCACCTGTTTGGAACGTAATTCAGGAGTGTGCAAAAAGACCAACTTCCTCAGATCATATCTCCGAAAATATAGCGCGAAAAGCTCTGAAATTTGGACCTGAGCTGTAGTACGATGTCTTCTAAAATGGGTGTTTTTTCTGACTTCTGAAACATCGCAGAAAAAAATTTATAGCGAAAAGTTCCACGATGACCTATTTGGAGAAGCGAAACCCTAGAACTTAGCTCTGATATCAAATGTTATGAAACCAGCTCAAGAAAAGATATAAAAGATAGATAAACGCCTTAGAATTCAGCGTCTTTGAGGGGGCAACCTCCTTTACATTACATACATGGACAATTATTGGATGATACAAATGACAAAACCTCCTTTCTATATATAGGAGTCTAAGGAGTCACAATATAATCCAGCCGACCTAACAATAATAATATAAAGCCACAAAAATAATAAT
>APFE031185686.1:49762-66666 GCA_000404065.3 Pinus taeda
CAATGGACGTATGCCACATCTTGTTGGGCAGACCTTGGCAATATGACAGAAAAGTGACACACGATGGGGTGTTGAACTATTATAAGTTCGAAAAAGATGGGGTTAGGCATACCCTTGTGCCTATCAGGGAAGAGAAGGAGGCAGCTGAAGTAAATGAAACTAAGGCGTTGCTAATGAGCGGAAAACAATTTTTAAAGCAGGTTGAAAACAGCGAGATAAATTATGCTGTAGTCAAAAAGACAAGGACAGTTCTATTGCACACAGAAATCACAGATTTGCCTATAGAAATACAACAGATGTTGGAAGAATTTACGGATATAGTAGTGGACGACTTGCCAGATAAGTTACCTCCCAAGCGGAGTATTAGTCACCATATTGACTTCATACCAGGAGCCAACTTACCAAATAAGGTAGCTTATCGAATGAGCCCCAAGGATAATGAAGAAATCAGAAAACAGGTGCAGGAGCTATTGGACAAAGGATTGATCAGGGAGAGTTTGAGCCCATGTGTTGTACCAACAGTTCTCGCCCCCAAAAAGGGAGGAGAATGGCGAATGTGCACTGATTCCAAGGCCATCAATAAAATCACCATACGGTACAGATTTTCGTTATCATGTATGGATGATATGATGGACTGTCTGAGTGGGGCAGCTTACTTTTCTAAGATAGATTTAAAAAGTGGATATCACCAGATTCGGATACGTGAGGGAGATGAGTGGAAGACAGCTTTTAAAACCAATGAAGGCTTATATGAATGGCTGGTCATGCCATTCAGGTTGAGCAATGCGCCCAGCACCTTCATGAGACTCATGAATGAGATGCTAAAGGAATATATTGGGAAGTTTGTAATTGTTTATTTGGATGGCATTCTTATTTTTAGTAAGACACGAGAAGAACACTTCCGGCATGTGCGTAAAGTGTTGGAGAAGCTACAGCAGAACAACTTATTGATAAATTTGAAGAAATGTACTTTTTTGCAGAGAGAGTTAATTTATCTGGGATTTGTGATAGCGGAGAACGAATTGAAGATGGATCCAGAAAAGGTGACAGCGATCATAAATTGGCCATCACCAAAGAATTTTTTTGAGGTACATAGTTTCCAAGGATTAGCAAGTTTTTACAGGAAGTTTATTAAAAATTTCAGCAGAATTTGCGCTCCTATGTTGGAGACCATCAAAAAGGCCAGCCAACCTTTTCAATGGACAGAAGCAGCAGAAAAGAGCTTTCAGCTATTGAAAAAGAAAATAGCAGAACGACCGATTCTCAGGCTACAGATTTTCAAAAATTATTTCAGGTACGTTGTGATGCTAGTGGAACAGCAATCGGGGTTGTACTCAGTCAGGAGGACATACCGGTAGCATTTTTCAGTGAAAAACTAAATGAGAGTAGGCAAAAGTACTCCTCATATGACAAGGAATTTTACGCAGTGGTACAGGCGCTACGACACTGGAGGCACTATTTGTTGGGGAATGAGTTCGTGCTATTCTCAGATAATTCTGCATTACAATACGTAATGCAGCAACACAAACTTAATCATAAACATGCCAAATGGGTGGAGTACTTACAAAGTTTTAACTTTGTACTGAAACATATTAGCGGGCAAGCAAATAAGGTAGCCGACGCATTGAGCAGAAAAGCTTTACTATTGCAGGAAAGCACTGTGCAGGTTTTGGGCTTTGAACATTTACGGCATCTTTATAAGACAGACACAGATTTCAGAGAAGCCTATGAGGCGTGCCAAAACCCTTTGATAAGGGGAAATAGTCCTTGGTTGGACTATAACATACAGGAGAAATTGCTTTTTAAGGGAGGACAATTGTGTATCCCCAACTGTTCTATGAGGGAGAATATCATTCGTGAAAAACACAGTGGGGGATTGGTTGGACGCTTCGGTATTGACAAGACCTTGGAGCAACTTAGTCACTTTTATTTTTGGCCAAGAATGCGATGGGACGTACAACGTTTTGTGGCTAAGTGTAAGGTGTGTCAACTAGCGAAGGGACTTAGCCAAAACACAGGATTATATACACCATTTCCTATTCCAGGCAGACCTTAGGATTCAGTGAGTTTAGATTTTGTGTTGGGACTGCCAAAAACATAGAAAGGTTATGATTCGGTGATGGTAGTGGTGGATCGTTTCTCAAAAATGGCACATTTTATACCTTGTCAGGAAACTAGTGACGCCACTCACGTGGCCCACTTCTTTTTTAATGATATTGTCAGATTACATGGGTTACCAACAACCATCCTATCAGACAGAGACGTGAAGTTCACGAGACATTTTTGGCGTACCTTATGGAAAAAGATGAACACCCAATTAAGCTACAATTCTGCTTATCACCCGCAAACCGACGGGCAAACAGAAGTTGTGAACAAAAGTCTAGGAAATCTGTTACGCATCTTAGTTGGGGAGAATTCTAGAATGTGGGACCGAGTGCTAGCACAAGCAGAGTTTGCTTACAATGATTCGCTGAATCGTAGCACGGGTCTCAGTCCCTTCCAGATTCTTTATGGCATGCACCCTCGTGGAGTGCATGAGCTTCGGGATCTTGGTTTACAGGAACGACGGAGTGCGGATGGAGAAGATTTTGCAAATGCAATGAGGGATTTACACGAACAAGTGAAGGAAAAATTACAGGACAGCAGCTCGAAGTATAAGGAACATGCAGATTTGAGGAGAAGAGAAGTTCATTTTGAGGTAGGGGATAAAGTTCTGGTACACATGCGTAAGGAGCGGTTCCCTACAGGTACGTACAATAAACTGAGGTACAAGAAGATAGGGCCTTGTAAGATCTTGCGAAAGTTTTCAGCGAATGCCTACAAAATACAACTACCACCTGGAGTAGGCATATCACCTATCTTCAATGTGGCAGATCTGTTTCTGTATACAGGCGATTTGTTGGAAGAAAAGAAGGATGAACCCGAACAATCCACATGGAACACTCAGGAAGACAGAGAAAGTTGGAAAAGACAAATGCCTTATGTCCAACCTCCTGAGATCAAAGGCATCCTTGAAACTCAGGTAGTTAGGCATACTCAGCGGAAAAATTATTTTCAGTACCTGGTCAAGCGGAAGAACCGTCCGATTGAGGACAGCTCATGGCTTGACGCCAGGCAGATTGAACGAACAGGGACATCGGTAGAGGAGCTCATGAACCGGAGTCATGATCTTTTCTCACCCCGGGAGCCTGATGCAGGAGCATCCAGCTCACTGTGACGAGGCAGAAAGAACTCCAACCAGGTTCACAAGCGAGAGTCTATTGAACTGTCAAATTCTATTGGGAATAATTTTTCTTTTATTTTATTTTACAAATCAGCAAAAGCTAGGTGTCTCTTTTATTTTCCAGTTTAGGGTTACTGTAGTTTCGGTTGTTAATTAAAAGGTAGTTTATGTAATTAGGAAAAATAACCATCAACTGTTCCTACAAGTCTTGGAATGCCAGATGACTATAGTGATGGAAAGAAATAGAAGTTATGTAACTATTTTTGTAACAATTAAACCAACTGCAAGCATCAACTGAAAACAGAGAGCTATAAAGCCAAAATACATGTAACAAAGAGAGGTTCAGTTCAGAAGAGAAGAAGTTGAGTGAATTCATCAATAGAAACTATCAAGCATTCAAAACCAGAGAAGTTACTGTCCATCGAAATTGTCTGTATAATTATTTGTTGATTTTCATTTACATTTTCATCATCTAATAGACTACTGTATCATTATAAATCATTACATTGTCATGGCTACTATACAAGCATAATTCACAGTCGAATCTAAGTTAAGCAGATAGAATTTTAAATGAATTATGAGTCATCAGACAAACAGTCACTTACTTATTTATGCACGTGGTGGAGCAATGTTATCAGTTTACAGTGTTCAGTAAACAGCAACCAAATAAGACAACCAGTCACGCTCACATTCAAACGCACAGCAACATAAACGAAGGACAAGCGAATACGTTCAAATGCACATCAACATAAACGAAGGACAAGCGAATGTGTCAAAGGTAACAAATAACCATACACTCTTTTTCCATCAAAATTTCATTTAAATTGTCCAGAATAACAATCTACAGCAAAATTCGGTAGGGTCGAGTCCCATTGCATAGACAGAGACCAGTCTAGTCATGACGGATGCAAATACAGTTAAATTACAAAAACCCAGGTCAAACGAGAAACCCTGAGTTAGGGTTTGTGACAGACCAGCAAGCAGGGTCACGCTGGACCCCCATATCCTTATACATGGAATCGAACTAGAACAAAAATGACAAAATAATAACAATACAATGACGAGACAAACAGACTAGCGGACGGGTCATCCTCCAAGCAAAAACCAGCATTCACAAACAGAACGAGTTTCAGGCCTACCCAGAATATAAGCAACCAAATACCGTCGAATACAGGAGAATACGCCATCCAGGTCGCCTGTGAGGACCTGCAAGGAACCATAAGTAAAATTAGTGTGTGTTACAGAGAAAATACAGAGAGAGCGAAACCCTATAGAAGAAAATTAACCTGATAAATGAAACCCTTACCTGGAGGACGTGAAGAGAAGCCATATCTGGAATAGTGAATGACATTGAGCAACTGGAGAGAAGAGGGGCAAGTTGGGTTAGACCCAGAACCAGGAGAGGATGGAATTGAAGCAAGGAGAAATAATGTACCTGTGTTAAATCAGAAGGTGCATCCCGAAGAACCCTGTGCTTCCAGCCACAGTCAATGCCGCGTCGTGAGAAGGCGAACGAACCCAGATAATTACCAACAAATCGAACTTGGAATAAAAACACAGAGAACCAGTAGCATATAGAGAGACCGCACAATGAAAGCCATATGGCAGTGAACGGGGATACTAAATTCGAGTTACAGCCGAATACGACCAATAAAAAGTTACAGTTATAACCACAAACAAGCCAAACAACCAGTGAGTCCGTAAAAGACATAACCCACGAAGTAGCAGTGTGACTTACCGAGGATTGAGCACGAAACCAGGCAAGTAACCTCCATAGCCAGACAGAATTGCTTTCGAACAGACAAATAGAATAACCAAAAACGAAACAAAGGTCTCATACAACACCCAGAACCAATTAAAGCACAGCCCATTGCCCACAAGTTTCATTACAGAGCCGAAGGAACCACAACACAGCACAACCATTGTTTTCCCAACGCAGAGCTCACAAACCCTCGGCGCAATAGAACAATAACCAAAAGAAGGATCGAGAGATGCGTTAAACATTAGGGTTGAGTAGTATACCGAGGCAGGGTACTGCCATTTAAGACTGCATTTAATATCCAGCTACCACCAACCTACAGAACCGCGGGAGAACACCATCCAACCGCCACGTAAACAATCCAACACATAACATAAAGCACAAAAGCATTGCCAAGTGGGCTGGGTCCCATCAACTTCAATGGGGAAGCAATACCATACCAAGTGCATTCATATTGGGGAATATATATTGAGGAAAAGGTGACATAATATATTAAGCATATAATAGTGGGTAAAGGGTTTTTATATTAGCAAGTATAAAAAACGGAACTCAAAGTTAATGAAAAAATATAAAGGGCTATAAAAAATGTTAATAAAAAAAAGGATACCTACAATATCTAGTGAAAGTATGGGTTTTGTAAATTTGGAAGATGTATTGGGTTCGTATTAGTAGGGGGATAAATAATGTGACTTTAGAGGTATTTTCCAATATTTAGTTAAATTAAGGGTGTTTAATATTCCACAAAGTCACGTGATATGTCAAAGGTCCATTGAGTGAAGTCCTCATGGGTGTGGCCCAGGCTGAGTGCGATCCCTCAGTAATTTTGATGGCTTAGATGCCACTGGGTCATAGTTTCTCAAGCTAAAGGTTAAGCGTGCAATCATCTTAAGACTCACACAACTTAGAAAAGAAAATAAATATTTGAATTTGAATTATGAAAATATTAAAATTTTGGAAAGTTGTGTAGACAATAGTTTAAAATGGGAAATCATACTAGTAAAGTCAGTCTAGATATTTGCATTCAAATGTTTCATTCCCATCCCCTACAATTTACCTTGGAGGATCTCTCTCTCTCTCTCTCTCTCTCTCTCTCTCTCTCTCTATACATAGATATAACCAAGGATAAAAAGGCATAAAACAACTATATATACTCCCCCAACAAAATGACATGGAGAAACACATAAACATGACTCTTCTAGAAAGATAAAGATATAGGGATCCAACGAAAACTCTAAAAAGGAATAAAATTTGGTTGAATCAAGTTCCAAGTATGACTAATGAAATATGATCTATGTGTGTTGTCACACTTGATACTATAATGAATGGTTGTTAGATATGGTGCTTCATACAACATGTGTCCATATATAAGTTGGTTTTCTTCTTATCAAGTTGTTCATGGTGTTATTATTATTATGGGACACATTGTTTTTCATAAGACAATTAGGGTTGGAATAAATATGATTAAAACATTTGATGGAATTATAAGGACATTGATAGAGGTTAGACATGTGTTTCAACTAAAAAAAAGTTTAATTTCTTTGTCGGTTTGGATAACAAATGTTATAAATGGATAGGTCAAGGTTGAGTTGTTAAGATATCCAGTGGTACTTTAGTGGTTATGAAGGCTATAAAGATTAGAAACTTTTACAAGTCGTAAGGGAGTACTCTAAAAAATGTAGTAGTGGTGGTATATGCAGAGGAAAATGAATCTATGTGTTTATGGAATTAGTGAATGGGTCATATGAGTGAGAAAGGGCTACTAGTAATGATAAATTGTAAACTATTTTGAAAATTAAAATCTTAGAATTTCAATTTCTGCAAATAATGTATTTTTGAAAAGTAGTGTAGGAAAATAGGAAAGTAGAAAGTGATACTAGTGAAGGTACTCTATATTGTCCATTGATATGTCTCAAATAGGTGATACCCATAATTATACTCTTCTTCTTAAGTAATAAAATATCTTGCATTTCCTTGTGATGTTTTTTTAACACATTGTCTAGGTTTTTCCATATAAATTTTGTGTGCTCTATTTGCTTCAATGGTATCTTAATTCATTTTTTCTCTACATTTATTATCAGTTCATGCTTTAAGGTACCAAAACTATCCTGGCATGGCTCATAGGGAATTGGGAGCTTTGTATTGACATGATTTACTATGGAAATGGTTTTTTCCTATTCAATCTTCAGAGTGAAGTTAAAGATAAGATATTAATTTTTGAACAATATTTCATGGGTTTGATGGGAATATTTCTTTCCCTTTGGACCATTAATTTTGATCAAAATATAGAAAATTTGTCAACCCGTATCTAGTTCAAGCTTCTATGCTCTCCCACGATTCACTGGCGTAAAGACATCCTCAAAGCTAGTGCATACAAGCTCAGTCATTTAATCTATTAAGTCAAAATAAAAATGAGAACGTATACTTGTGCTGGAATTTATGTGGATATGGATTTTAAAAAGGGACATTCATAAGCGATTCAACTTAATATGGGAATGTGGAGTCATGTTCAAGCCTTTGATTGTGGACATATTCAATTCATATATAATGTTTGCCATAAATATGGAAATTTCACAAATAGTCATCAAAATAAATAACAATATCAACCACCTCTAAAGAAAAATTACCCATCCCAAAACAACAATGATAAAGATGCTTTTAAGATAGTGAATAGAAGGAACAAGAAGCAACAGACCAAGGGAACTAAGCCTACAAAGTCAAGATTGAAACACAAGAATAGTTTTGAAACCATTGTAGATCTACAACAAGAGGATTGGGAAAGCGAAAAGGCAATCAATGACTTGGAAGCTACTCTCAAGGTTTTTCCATAGGAAAAGACAAATAGACAAGTTAGGTCATTTCTCCAAATGACATCAATGGGATTTCAATGGGGATATTGACATCTCCAAATATAAGCAACTCAGAAATACAGTTAAAATAATCCAAAGAGCAAAGACAAAAAGACAAGTCAGGTTATTGCTCCAAATGACATGGATGGGATTTCAATAGGGATATCGACATCTCCAAAAACAAATAACTTAGAAATACAATTAAAATCATCCAAAGAGAAAAGTAAATATGGGTGGAAATTAAAGACAATGTTCTTGATATTTTTTACTCTCTTCGTTTATTAATGTTTTAAGGAAAGATTTGCAAACTTCCCCTCTATTAAAAAGAGTAAAAATAAATAAAATAGAAAATGTAGAGAGAAAGAAGTACAATAAAAAATTTCATAGGGATATCAAGAAACCATAGATTCTCTCATGTATAAATGATGTTTTACTTTTGTGTTAAATTTTGTAGTCAATTTGTTATATTTTATTCTTGTAATCGGGGAAATGGCATAAAAGTCAACCAGGGCATCCTTCTCACTTCCATGTTTTGTGAAGAAAGTTTGGGGACATGTATATTAATTGAAGTAGTTGTCCTTTTTGCATTTCTAATGTATTGGTTTTCTCACCAATGCAAGTGTAATAATTTGATAATATAAACATAACCATATTTGTTAAAAAATATAAAAGAAAAAGAAAAATTTAGACTCAAAGCGTCCCTTGAAGGTTGATCCCTTGTCCCACAAACAAGGGGGTCTTATATATCAATTTAGTTCCTTTTCTTGGCCTTCAAAACACACGCACACACACACCCTTGTAAATCCAAATATATCATGCACTAAGAAGGTTCATAGATCATAGTGCTTTCTTATTCATGATATGAGGGAGATGCGTAATTTTATCGATGTTTAGCTTTGAATTTCAAAAACCATTTGTAGCAATTCTATGTAGACCATGACTAAGATATTTGAATATCTATGCCAAGTAAAATATACGAAGAGAGTGCAATTCTTTTCATGCTCAACACTTTTTAAAATGATAGAAATGTGTAATTCCTTTCATACTCAACATGGACTCCACAACTAGAATATATATAACCATTTGTAGCAATTTCTATGTAGACCATGACTAAAATATTTGAATATATATGCCAAGTAAAATATATGAAGAGAGTGCAATTCTTTTCATGCTCAACACTTTTTAAAATGATAGAAATGTGTAATTCCTTTCATACTCAACATGGACTCCACAACTAGAATATATATCTATAAACATGAGCATATATATCTATATACATGCTATATGTATATCCATGATAAATAAGAAGTCAAGATGATTCTACTTGTTTTATTTTCTATATATTTTATTTAAAGTGAGTATGGAAATATTTGTTGTTATTAATATTTTTTTAAATACCACTTGATCCTTATTAAAGATGGAAACAATTCCACACCTCCCTCATAATGGACAAAACACCCATTTTATTTTTTTTTGTTTACTTTTAATTACGTTTTTTTATTACTCATAACAATTGATTTATCATTGACTTTATATTAGTTATGCTTTGACTATAAATATTTACATATTTACTTATTTTAAAATATTATGTAAATAATTTTTTAAAATTTTTGTGGTATTAATTTTTGTATATTTTATTGATGAAAAAAGAAAAATATTCAACTAAATTGAAAATAAATAAAATAAAAGGAAAAGGGAAAAAATTGAAAATCAAAATCAAAAGGCAATAAAGTGAAATACAAAAATCAACTAAAAATAACTGGGATGAAAAAAATTTAAAAATGGCTTTAATTATTTTTTTCCTATTTTAATCTCCTAATATTATGAGGATTTTTTAATAGCATTACCATATATTATTATTATTATATATAATTGACATAATATATATTTATATTATCTTTAAATTATTTGTACATATTAATAACTAAGTTGTACAATATTTAAAACTAAGATAGGAATGGTAGGGATATTTTTGTTAAAATAATGTCAATACTTTATTTACAATTAATAATTGTTATATGGATTTGTCTTTTAGATTATTTAAATCTCTTTTTGCTTTTAAGATAGATGGTTCAATTTAGAAAATAATGTTGTTTTTCACTTTAATTACCTTCTATCAAAGAATAATAGTTGCTTGTGTATTTAATCATGTTAAATTTAACAATTCATTATGATTTTAGTACTTTTTAACTATATTAAACTTAACCAATCATTAACCCATCATTATGATTTTATGACTAAACTACCATAACATATTATATATAAAATAATTTTTTAAATAAATATCAAAATATTTTATTTATTATAATATAAAATATTTAAAATCTTTTTAAATAGTAAAATTGTTAACTATATATTAAATAGAAAAATAATCGCACATCGTTTTCATATTAGAGTGTAAAAAGAACTTTTCAGACTCATTAATACTGAAGTGCTTTATTAACAATTAATAGTGCATCCATACTTAATTAACCACCAGTTTACCGTTTTAAATTAAAAGCTGTAAATGCTTCGTTCATAATATTTAAGATTGCATAACTTTGTATGGAATTATACCAATAGATACAAATCAATAACTTTCCGGGAAAAAATAATGCACTAGAAAGATCCTACGTGCTGCACGAATTGAAAATCATGATCTTGTCTGCAAGTACTCGAATTGAGGGTTCTTGAACAAACAAGAAATTGGCGACGTAACGATAGACAAAAGCTAAAGGTGGCTGGCATCACCATTTATTTATTTAAAATTATTCGAAAACGCCTAAAAGCATTCCCCGGAGTAAAGACGTAACACTCAAACGGGAAAACCCTGGGTACAACATTTTATGTAGCATGTTAAGTTCATGTACTCATTAATATACTTGCTACATTAACTAACTAAGCCACCAGCCCAGATTCGGTCATCAGCAGACCTCGTCAGTGAATTCTGCCATATACAAACAACATAAAACCATTAGTCAAAATCAAGAACGATATTCCAACGCAATATTTGTCAAAACACAGACACACAAAATGAAACTTGCACAGAGGTCATATCAGAATCAAAGAATAATGAAAGGGACAGATGATAGGCAGGCATACTTAGAACAGTCGACATTAGAACTTATAGGGACGTTAAGGTCAGTGACTTTGCAGAGCCCAGGGAGATTGGCAGCCTTCCCTAGTTTGACACCAAATGAGTTTGCTTGATTCTTCAGGCAGTTACAAACAGCCTGCCTATCAGGGGTAGCCTTAACTTGAGCGTCTAGCCCCTTAATGGCAGGACAACAGGCTGCAGCAGGGGTGGCTGCATTTCCAATTAGGTATCCTGCACATGGAGTGAGGGCACTCACTACCTGGTTGCACGATATGGCACCCTCAGTTGTGACAACACCCCACGCAGTCATCACTGCCACCACAAGCCCAACCAAGAACACCGATTTCAGCAACCCATTCCCAGCCATTTCTCGCACCTCTCTCACTCAGTCACACGGACACACACAGAGATTATATGCCTCAGCTCAAACCTGATGTTCAAATGCTCACACGCAGAACCAATTTATAAGGGTTTTCGTTAAACAGTAGAAGGGGGCCATATAGTCCAAGGCATGGCATCAAATGACTCACCATACCCTGTGCACCGCCACACGGTGGACTGGCCGTCAACGTTTTTCTGGAAAGTCATGGCATGATTGATTGTTTAAATAATTTGGGTTGCCGTAGATTCGGTGATGGCCGCCAACGTTTTTCTGGAAAATCATGGCATGATTGATTGCTTAAATAATTTGGGTTGCCGTAGATTCGGTGAAACATCATACTGACGCCCATGGCCAGCTGTAGTACGGTATGTACAGTAATGTTATGTGAGAAAATTAATTAGTTCAAACGTTTACTGTATTATATTTCTTTTAATTCTAATCTCGTCGAAAGTTATCTTTGAATTTAATTACTTATACTTTCACAAACTTATTATATTATTTTTTATAATTTTTAATCTTACGAAGTATTATATGGAATCATAAAATTCAATGTGAAATATCTCCCAACCATGAAATTTAACCCAAAATAAAAAACAAAAACATAAATAAATTCGTAAAATAATTAAGAATTTTGTAAATTAATTCAGTCACTTTAGAGTTCATACCTATACCATCTTAACCTCCATTAAATTTTTACTAACTGTTACTTACAATTATGAAAAATTAAATTGCATTTATTTATTTAATTTTTGGAAATTGTAAAATTAAATTGCAGTCATTTTCTTAATTTCTGAAAACCAACTGCAGTAATTAATTTCTTGTTGGGAGCAAACATAAGCTTGATGAAAGATTGGCTATATATTTATCTATTTGATCCCCAATCTTGCATCTCAATCCCCTTCATTTTTACACCATCAAATTTACAAAGCATAGTCTGGAAGTACCTTCAATTTTTCTTATCGTGTTTTGGTTTATATTTTTCTTATGCGTGATTTTTTATGTTGTTCGATTGTGGATAGCTGGCTTATGTTTGTTTTTTATGCACTAGTCATGAAATGGTTTCCTGGTCATTTCAATAACCTTCCAGCAGTATACTAAGTCAAATACGACGCTTCTCACTTGTGTGTGTGTATATAGGGCTGCTGTAATGGCTATGTATATATCCACTGTGAAATATTTGTTATTCTATTAGGGGCTATCAAATTTTTATTATCTGATAAAGGATCCTGATAACTTAATTATAAGTGTTACTTTCAGGAACTCTGTTTATGTTGACTCAATGGGAGTCTATACCTTTGCTATACCTTGCGGACTTTTGAGTTCTGTAGTGTTTTTGTTGTATTAGAAATAGCCCATGTTTTGAAATCTGTTATTGTTCTGCTTACCTGGTATTGTCCGAAATTGTTTCCATCTTATCATTTTGAAATTTAGCTTTGAGTGTGAGAGGTTCTATTGTTACGGCAATTCCAAATCCTGCACGTTTCCAGATCCAAGAAAGATAAGTGTAGATCTAAAGTTTTTTCCAGTGCCAAACCTGAAGGGAGAAATAGTGACGTAGTGCATCAATGGCTGGAGGTATTTATCTTGAGCATTAAAGTTTCATTTTAAGATTTTTTAAAGTTTTAATTCCATATTAAGGATGGTTGTTGGGTAACATTTGGTATGAGAGCACCTATTTTATCTCTGCATTGGTGTTTCCCATTAAAATGAAGATTTTCTGGAGTTTCTTGATTTCATGTGTTTTACTTAATTGTACAATTTGTTTTAAATTAAGTAAAAAGAGGAATTATTATTGATGTTTACAGTAATGCTGACATTTATGGCATTAAAAAAAAGTGATATGGAGTTTATTTAAAATGTCATTTTGACTTATTCTTTTCACGAAACATTATTTTTACTCTCGTTAAAATTTGTTTATAATTTTATAAGTAAATTTTTCAGTGTTTCGTGAGTGCGGTAATTGTTCTAACTTTTGATGTTTTTAAATTACTTCATATTAAACTGTGTATAAGCCATTTCACTTATTTATGTAAGAAATAATGTCTAGTGATCGATATAATTTTAATTAATTAGAGAATAGCTACAACATCTCTAATTAAATAAAATTATATATTATGATTGGTTAGATGACATAAAGATTATTTAGACATTAAATTGTAATTAATTAGACTAAATATAATAAATTTTATTCCACCGGAATTTTTTTATATTTATGTAATTATTCCACACGGATTTTTATTATATTTATGTAATTAATTAGGATAAAATTTCATAAGCTACCCACACGAGTTATGAATTAATAGTTTTATCATAAAGTTCAAAACTATAAATAATTGAATAATTCAATGTGCTTGAATTAAAAATTTGGCCCACACTCAATTTTTATGTCATTAGATTCAATTTTGATCATGATTTACATTGGTAAAACATGAAATTTTATTTAAACCTCAATTTTAACATAAGCATGTGATTTTTTAATTTTGATGCAGTTCTACAACCTGCAAATTTCTCTAAAATTCGTTGTGATATCCCTGAACTTAACGGAGATAACTATAAGATCTCGAAGGAAAGGATTCTCCTTCATTTGGGGTGGATGGACATAGACTATGCTATTAGGAAAGATGAACCACCTGCACTCACTAATATTAGCACTGCGGCGGATATCATGCTTTATGAACGATGGGAGTGATCCAATCGTCTAAGCATGATGTTCATTAAGACTAAAATGTCAACTCGTATTCGTGCTTCCGTTGATGAGCATGAAAAGGTCCAAGACTTGTTGAAGGCCATTGATGATCAACTCTTCACTTCAGACAAGGCACTAGCAAGCACCCTAATCATGAAGTTTTCATCTCTAAGGCTCACTAATGTGAAAGGTGTGCGCGAGCACATCATGTAGATGAGGGACACTATGGCTCAATTGAAGAAACTCGAGGTTGAAATATCAGAGTCCTTCCTACTGCACTACATCCTGAACACCCTTCCGCACCAATACGGACCTTTCAAAATCTCATACAATACACATAAGGATAAATGGTCAATAAATGAACTCATGACCATGTGTGTTCAAGAGGAAGAGAGACTAGTGATGGAACTCGGAGAAAGTGAAATGCTGGCAACACGTGGAAAGGGAAAATCTCAAGCCAATCAGAAAGGGAGAGGTAAAGTACCTCCCCAAGCCGATATCAAGAAGGATTCCAAGTGTTTCTTTTGTAAAAAGAAGGGACACATGAAGAAGGAATGTGCCAAATTTCACAAATGGCTTACGGATAAAGGTAATTTAATCTCGTTTGTTTGTTATGAATCTAATATGGTTAACATCAATATTAACACATGGTAGATTGATTCTGGATCAATAATTCACATTTTGAATTCCTTGCAGGGTTTGCAAAACCTAAGGAAGCCAGTGGGAAGTGAGCAAAGCATATTATCAGGAAACAAGATGGGCTCGCATGTGGAAGCTATAGGAACATGCTGTTTAACTTTAAGTAGTGTCTTTGTTTTAGAATTAGAAAAGACCTTTTATGTTCCAAGTTTTTCTAGAAACTTGATTTCAGTCTCAAGGCTTGTACCTTTTGGATATTCCATTAACTTTTCAGAAAAATCTTTCAGTCTATTTTATAAATCTTATTATGTTGGGAATGGTATTTTGTGTAATGGTCTTTACTGCATTAATTTACAAAACAATGTCACTTATGATTCAATGCATTTTCACACTGGCACTAAAAGATGTGTTATTAAAGAATATTCCTCTAAATTATGGCACCGAAGACTAGCTCATATCTCCATAGAAAGAATTAAAATATTGGTAAATGAAGGAGTACTTAATACTCTGGATTTTACTGATTTTGAGACTTGTGTGGACTTCATAAAGAGAAAATAGACCAACAAGTCAAAAAAAGGTGCCAATAGGAGTTCAGACATATTAGAGATCATACATACTGATATATGTAGACCAGACATGGACTCACATGGTCAGAGATACTTCATCTCTTTCATAGATGATTACTCACGATATATGTATCTCTACATGCTTCATAAAAAGAGCGAAGCATTAGATGCCTTTAAGATCTTTAAGGCTAAAGTAGAGAAACAATGCGGCAAGCAAATTAAGATCGTGAGATCAGATAGAGGTGGAGAATATTATGGTAGATACACAGAAGATGGACAAGCACTTGGGCCATTCGCTAAATTTCTTCAAGAGCATGGGATTATTGCCCAATACACCATGCTTGGTTCACCCAACCAGAATGGTGTAGCAGAAAGAAGAAACTGAACATTATTAGACATGGTGCGGAGTATTCTTAGTAGCTCCAATCTTCCTAAATGCTTGTGGACTAAAGCACTTAAGATGACAGTGTATATATTAAACCGAGTTCCAACCAAGGATGTTCCTAAAACACCATTTGAATTATGGAAAGGTTGGAAACCGAGTTTGCGACATATGCGCATTTGGGGATGCCCGTCTGAAGTGAGAATATATAATCCACAAGAGAAGAAGTTGGACCCAAGGACCATTAGTGGGTATTTTATTGGATATGCTGAAAGGTCTAAGGGTTATAGATTTTATTGTCCATCTCACAACACTAGGATTGTGGAATCAAGAAATGCAAAGTTTCTTGAAAATGACTTGATGCGTGGGAGTGATCAAACCAGGAACATAGTTTCTAAGAAAGATCATTCAAAGTTTCAACCTTCCACCTCAAGTGATAGATTGGTCATTGTTCACAGCACCCTCAAGTACAAACTGTTGTTGAACAACCAATCGTTGAATTTCCACAAGTTGCTGACGACGTTCCAGTAGATCACGGACTTCAAGAGTTGCCAAGAACTTTTGAACAACAAGTTGAACCACATACTTCTGAGGAAGATGATGGTACAGCATTAAGAAGATATACTAGACCAAAGAGATCAACAATTCCTGATGATTATGTTATGTATTTGCAAGAATCTGACTACAACATTAGAGCCGAAAATGATCCCGAGAAGTTTTCACAAGCCATGAGTTGCAAAGAATCAAAATTATGGTACGATGCCATGAAAAAATAAATGAATTCCATAAAGAGTAACGAAGTCTGGGATCTTGTTGAGTTGCCTAATGGTGCTAAAGCCATTGGATGGAAATGGGTCTTTAAGACAAAGAAAGACTCATTGGGCAACATTGCGAAATACAAGGGAAGACTTGTTGCTAAGGGATTCACTTAGAAAGAAGGAATCGACTACACGGAGACTTTCTCTCCTATATCTAAGAAAGATTCATTGCGCATTATTATGGAATTAGTAGCCCATTTCGACTTGGAGTTGCAACAAATGGATGTGAAAACGGCTTTTCTTAATGGAGATCTAGAGGAGGAGGTTTACATGAAACAACCTGAAGGATTCCCCTCTAGTTATGGTGAGCAATTGTTTTGCAAGCTCAATAAGTCATTATATAGTTTAAAACAAGCATCCTGCCAATGGTATATGAAATTCCATAATGTAATTTCTCCTTTCAAATTTTGTAGAAAACACTATGGATCAATGTATATACCTGAAAGTTAGTGGGAGTAAAATTTGTTTTCTTGTTTTATATGTGGATGACATTTTGCTAGCAACCAATGATAAGGGTTTGCTACATG
>APFE031185686.1:70136-87530 GCA_000404065.3 Pinus taeda
TATATAAAATTGATATAAATTATGTGATCTAACATGGACATCCAAATATTTTATTATGATTGACACTGAAATATGTTTTTTTGATATTACCAATTTTCTTTTAAATACCACATGTTAACTCTATATTAAACACTAAAGAGATTACATACATCTTTTTCACATTGGGTTGTATTATCAAGAACAAAGCATGTACAATGTGAGTGGTCTTTTATAATGCTTTTAATCAAATACCTATAGTTATTTTGTTTAGCTAGTATTGTTTTTATATTTAGTGAATATTTTGTTTTTATTTTAAGAAAGGTACTTAAATAGGGAAAGAACTACACATCTTTGTCATCTTGGACTATAAAATGAACTACTAAACAATATAATATCACAAGCTATTAAATCTCTCTCCATTCGATGCAACTTTCTCCCATAATTGCCAAATGTTTGCAAAATTGTGTTGAAGAACTAGGAAAATTTAACAATTACAGATACACTTCTAGAGATGAATTGTGTTAGTAGGATGAAACCTTTTTCGGTATATATCCTACCTATCCTCATGGAGGAAAGAAACTTTTTGAATAATGATGTGAGAGTGCCAAGAAACATATATAAAGAATGGAGTAGTTTAAGGGGAGAGAAAAATTATTTCTTTCATTCTTTTGTTGTCTATCCTTCCCCTATTTTATATATTTTTCTTCCTATCTCTTATGTTCTCTTTCTCTCTAACTATATCTATGTCTTTCCTGAAATTGTCATTTTATTCATATATCTCATTTTCATCCTCTAAGTTGGGTTCCTTATTTCGAAAGCCCCATTTTTTCTAATTTGTTGATATTTTACCCCCTCCATAAATCTTAACCCAAACAATGAAAATCAAATGTATCTCTCTATCTTTACTAGTGTAAAGAAGAAAATAGAAAACAAATTCTCATGAACATCATAATGAAATTGGGCATTGTTCACTTCCCAAAACCCTTTGGGATGAAAGAGTCACCACATTTGTAACACTAATAGAGTTGAAGATGAAAAAAACTTTATCTTCCATAAAATACATATATTTTAAATTTTAAAATGCGTTTCACACTATCAACCTTCTTACCTTTTACCTTATTAAAACTCTAGTGTTCTTAGAACACTTCTCTTAATTTTTTTTAGTATAGAAATAAACTTATGAATAATTTTAAGTAATACCTTATGTTGTTAGATTCTTTGGTTTCTATACAATGGTGGTACCAATCATATGAAAAGTAACAAAGCATTATTTTCTAGTATTGAAAATTTTATTAAATATAAACTTACTTTAGGAGATTATTATCAATTCAAGGCCTTAGGTAAAGTTTTTGTGTCTATATTAACCAAAGAGGATGAGAAAAAAATTATTCTTGATGTATTTAATGTACCTATTCTTTGATAAGTATAAAACAATAAAGTCGAAATGATTATTACATCAAATTCAAGGACTCTACATGCATAATTTTAGATCAAACACCCAATAGAAAGCTCATCTCAAAATTTCAAATGACGAAGAATATAATATTCCCATTGAACCTAAAATGTGTAGATTTATCGCAATCATATGCACAAATTTTTTCAAGAATATATGATACTTGGTTGTAGCATCATAAGTATGGTCACCTACCTTTTAAGATCTCATACTCATGTAAAAATAGTTTATGTTTAAATGACTTCCTATGTTAAATGAAAAAACCAACCCTTGAGAATGATGCATCCATGGAAAGCATCAAATGGATAAATTTCTAGTAGCCTCATACAAATTCAAAGAGGATGTGGAGCTTGTTCACATATATGTAGGTCGTCCCACGGAAACTCAATCCATTGGTGGATGTTTTTTATTTTAAATGTATTGATTATTTTAGTGAGGAATTTCAAATATATCTCCTCAAAATCAAATCTAAAGCATTCAGAAAATTCAAAGGATTTAAGGTTGTAGTAGAAAATCAAAGTGGAAAATATGTCAAAATGCTTAGATTAGATAGAGGAGGATAATATAACCCAAAGGAATTTGAAATTAAATTTTATACATAGAAATGAATTAGTAGTTCACCACCAAATGTACACCACAACAAACTGTAGTGGCTAAAACAAAGAACCTAACCAGCATAGACATGGAAAGGAGCATGATCAAAGCTAAATAACTATCCAACAATTTTTGGGTTAAAGTTTTTTCTTTTTGGATCAAATTGTGGAAGGTAAAGTTCCATAGGGAACAAGGGAGTGGCACAAAGTCAAGTGTTTTTCACTTTAGAAAAAAATAGTGTATTTTCTATTCACAGGAACTGAAAGATCTAAGAAGAAGACTTGATAGAAACAATGGAAATCCCTTCTTCATTAGATATAGTGAACAATCCAATGCATATATGCTATATAATCCACTCACCAATAAAATTTTTGTGACCATATATGTCAAATTCTTGGGGGGAAAATATCTAAGTGATTAATAAAATGAAGTAATGGATAGTTGAAATATGTTTCTCCAAATATATTAAAAGGTGGAAAGGTTAGGACGACAGGTTCTTTCACCCAGCCTACCAAGGATGCAAGTATCAAGACAAGAAGATTACACTAAAATTTCTTCTTCCAATAATGAGTTAGTACCTTCAATGAGAAATTAAACACATGGTCATTCTTATAGGAGTGGGTTAGTACCTTATGGGAGAAATAAAAAAGAAATGAGCTTGAGGGAAATTTTTGAGTAGTATGACGAAATGGATCAACAAGCTCACTTTACACTATTATCTTATTAATGTAATTTTATCGAAGAGGCAGAGAATTAAATATAAGCCATTAATAAAGAGATTGAAGAAATTGAAATGAATGAGACATAGGATCTTGTTGACCTCCCAGTAGATAAAACTAGCATTCATACAAAGTGGGTTTACAATACATAAATGATTGAGAAAGGGCAGAGAAGCATAAGGCAAGACTAGTCTCCCAAAGGTTTTCTTAGCAACCCAGTATTCACTATGGTGAAACCTTCGATCTAGTATCAAGATTACATATTATTAGAGCTGTGTTAGCCACAAAAACCCAAAATAAATGACCATTTTCCAAAATAGATGTGAAGTTAGCATTTTGCATTCGATATGTATGAGAAGAGGTGTATGTGAACCAATCACTAGGATTTGAACTAAAAGGGAAACAATACAAATTGTACAAGCTAAAGAAATACTTATGTGGCTTGAAGCAAGTTCCAGGAGCTTGGTACTATCAAATTTAGTCTTATTTTCTCAACACTCAGTTTAACAGGTGATCCATATCTCTTTAGTTACTAGAATTAACCAAGATGTTTTACTTCTATGATGTTAGCGAAATTGTATGTGAAAGAGTATGAAAATCCACATGTGCATACTTTAAAGAAGTGAAAACATAATGATGACCATTAAATAAAGAAAATAAACAAATTGATAACAAATTTCACCCAGTGTGGGTTACGTTTCTGGGCCCGATGTCAACAGTGGGGAGGATTCTTAATTAAATTTTGCAAGATGATGATGAGTATATGGTATATTATTTGTCATTAGAAGGATATATGCCCTCAACCAGAGTGGCATGTCTCATGTCTCTCCACGAGACATTCTCCTATAGGAAATCTCATGGATATGGTCCCTCCTTTATCATGAAAAGATAATAAATTCTCACATGACGTGGCATTTATCCTTCAACATAGTGGTAGCAAGGATCTCAATAAAAAAATCATCATCTTGGAAAATTAAAAGAAATGACATGGCATCACTCCCTCATATATCTCCATTTTCTGGTGATGGCCTGAAAATGAAAAGCTTAGCTGTAGAAATGGACATCATCGTTGAATTCATGGCATGAAATTGTGTCAAACGACTATAAACTTGGCCCCTTTCTCACACCGTCAAAATCTAGACCCTCACGAATATCGAAGATTTCTTCCTGGAGATGGGAGAAAAAACCACTGCTTGGATGTTAATTCTTAGTACACCACTTCGTTCCTTGTGAAATTATGAGAAAAATGACTCTAAATTCGGCATCATTCCGCCTTCGTAAAAAATCAACCTCCAAGGGAATATTTTAGATTCCTCAAGATTCTATAAGGATTTCTCATTCATGACTGCTTGAAATTCTACTACTCAGATCAAAAAACCAACCATGACATCATAACCCTGGTGAAATTCTAGTTCATTTGAGTACAAACTTGGCATGAATCTGACACTGTGAGAACTCACCCTCTAGGAAATATTTTAGATTCCTCACTCTTTCTTCATGGAATATTCTGTGGAATATTCTAGGGAATATTTTTCTCCTCCATGTGGCTCTTCTGCTCGATGCTCTCCTTCCTCTATTGGGAGAATGAGGATGGTTTAAATAAAACATGAAGAGAAGATTTACCAAGAGCTACGTGGGGCATTTTGGTTGGCCGTCGGTTGGCAAGACGTTGGGCAGATGGAGGTCCCAAGTTCGAGCCCTTGCCCTGACTGCTTCATATGGTTTTGGCATTTTAATTTAGTTTTTGGGTGCATTTGTTTACTTTAAATCGCAGTTTTATTGGCAGTTACGATTGGTTGTATTTTTATGGTGATTGTGTTTGGCATTTATTATGGGGCTACCACGTGGGACAGATCAACTACCAACCAACGTGGGTCCAAGCCTTTATAACCCTGCATATTATGTGATGGTTGAAATGGCTAGTCGTATCACCCTTTGTTTTAATGTGAAAAGGATGGCGAGGTTTGACCGCCCGCCACCTATATATATCTAGTGTGGGTGGTGGTAGTGGTGGCTCACCACCCCTTTTTAATATTTGTTTCCATTTTATAGAACCAATTCACCAAAAAAATTTGTTCGGATTTTTTAGGTCACTGGAAAAATAAAAGAGGTAACAATTTCACCCATTTTGACCATTGGATTCCTTGCACTGACCCTTTTCCAAATTAGTGCCTCATTAGTGGCTACCACTCAACCTAATTTGACCAAAACTTTGACTGTGAATATCTTAAGCATACAAACTCAGGTTTGATTATTGATTTCACCATTGGAGTCATGACAACGAGAACTACAATTTGTTATTGGTATGGGTAAAATTCAAGAAATTTTATTTTTGAGCTTTTTTAAAGCCACTTCTAAATTATGAGCGTTTTTGGAGCCACCTGGATCATTCCTCCCCACTGAGGAGCTTTTGGTCCTCCAAAATCATGAACATAATCTGCAACTGTTGTGTTACATTTTCTGCACAACAAAAGTCCTAACATGTCACACTCCCTTCCCCTTCACCCTTATCCATCAAAGCCATAAGTAATGAACCGACACCTGCATCCTCTGCAAACCTGTAGTAAAATTTGCAAACTACATGTCCAATTACTTGACCAATCATGGCCCAAGCTTCCCCATCACTTCCAAGAGTTTATAACACACACTTTGTGGTCAAGTTTACATCATAATAGAAAACAACACCCTAGTTATCAATTAAAGTCCAAAAGCATCATCGTTGCTTTAATAAGAAATGGAAAATGCGTCATCCCTTTTACATTTATATTGCAACACATGGCTTACAAAATGCGGCCATGACAAGCTACTATATCTAGTAAAATCATCTCCCACTCATCAAAGTGAATGGATCATCATCTCCATGTGGTAGATTCACGTGCTAAACAACTTCACCAATTGGTTCCTGCATGGGCAGTTTTTCCTTGGGATGCTTCTCTTGGTGGAGCCTCCAACACGTGGCTCTTTGATGTCCATATCTGTTGCAATGATTGCAAAAATACTTCTTCCTATAGGCCTACTTAACCTTCTTCCTTCCTTGATGTGGAGAAGGCCTTTCACGCCTCATCCTTTTTCTTTCTACCATTCTCTTCTAGTACTCAACAATGGAATGGTTATGCAAACCACCAAAACTACACGGTTTTCTATGCCATGCTTTGTGCTCATGACTAACAATATACTTGGAATCAAAATGAACTTTAGAATATTGAGACCTTTTATAACTCTCTCGGCTATCTCTAGTGAAATCATCATGATGAGAGATTTCCTTAGCTCTTCCTCTACAACGTGCACTTTCATTGCAAGATTATGATGTGTTCCAATCATCCCTTGTTCCCCGATGGCTTTGACAATTCATTCAAAGTTTTTGATACCTTTGAGCACTCTCCTTTAGTGTATCCCAAACCTGCAAATATAGGGCTTTTTACAACCTCCAATGGTCGAGTCATTCCTTGGCCATTAACACCAAATCCTCTTCCTTTATACCCCATCTTGGTAAGGAGTCTCATGCCATCTCTTGAAATGGGTACCTCAATGTTTCCAATAGAAGTCACATCATGTGAAAATGAAATTGAACAATGATCAACATTGTTTACCTCAGCTATCGATTTTGAAGTAGGTGATGATGGATTCACTAAGCCTTTGTTGTGCTTCAACTTTTCCAAGGCCTCTTTCATGCAGTGTAGCTGAAGTTGCAACATATTCTTCTCCTCTTTTTCTTCTCGTAGAAGTCTCCCCAACTCAATATTCTCTGCTTGAAGGCTCTAATTTATCTCCTCATCTGAATGATGAGAAGATGATGAAGAAGATGAATAATTCATGGAATATGGAGATGGAGCATCGTCCTCTTCTCTTTCTTTGTATTGTTCCTCTCTTGCTATATTCTTCTCATAATTTCAATACATTAAATATACCATTCCTGCCATCTTGAGGAGGTCCTCATAGAGATCTCTGTTGTTATCCATTTTCCTTCTTGTTGGATGTTCAATTTGTAGTATTCACACTTTCAATTTGCATAGGCAAGAAGACTGCTTTGATACCAAACTTGATTGAGATCTCTTAAGTTATCCGAATTAACCACGATATTTTACTTTTATGATGTTAGCAGAATTGTATGTGAAAGAGTATGAAAAAACACACGTGCATTCTTTAAAGAAGTGAAAACATAATCATCACCATCAAATTAAAGAACACAAACACGTTGATAACGAAGTTCACCCAATGTGGGTTACATCTCCGGGACCGGTGTCAAGAGTGGGAAGGTTGGTTCATTAAATGCTACAAGATGATGATGAGTACATGGTACATTCTTTGTCATTACAACGATAAATTCTCTCAACCAAAGTGGAACGTCTTTCCACGAGACATTCTCCTATAGGAACACTCACTCATATGGGCCCTCCTTCAACATGACAACATAATAAATTCTCACATGATGTAGCATACAAGTATCCTTCAACATAATGGTAACAAGGATTTCAATAACAATATCATCATCTATGCAAATCAAAAGAAATAACATGGCACTACTACTTCATATACCTCCAGTTTTCGGGGATGGCCTGAATTAGAAAAGCTCAGTTGCAGAAATGGACATCACCATTGAATTTGTGGCACGAAATCATGTGAAACAAGTATAAACTTGGCCCCTTTTTGACACCATTAAAATCTGGACCCTTGAGAATCTCAAAGATTCCCCCAAAGATTCCTTCCTGGAGATCTGCAAAAAATATGCTGCTTAGATGAAAATTCTAAGCTCACCACTGTGCTCCTTGCGAAATTTTGAGAAAAATGACTATAAAGTCAACATCATTCCGCCTATGTAAAAATCAACCTCCAAGGGAAGCTTTTAGATTCCTCAAGATTCGGTAAATATTCCTCACTACTCATTGCCTGAAATTTTGCTACTTAGATTGGAAAACCAATCACACCATCATACTCCTGGCGAAATTCTAGTTCGTTTGAATATAAACTTGACATGAATATGCCATTGTGAAAACTTACCCTCCAAACAATCCTTTAAATTCCTCATTGATTCTGCATGGAATATTCTGTGGAATATTCCAAGGAATATTTCCCTGGAATATACCCATCTCAAACAATGTGTGCACACTTGGGTCTACAATGTGGCTTCTCCACTCAACGCTCTCCCTCCTCTGGTGGGAAAATGAGCATGGTTTAAACAAAACTTGAAGGCAAAATCTACCAAGACCTATGTCAGGTGTCTTGGTTGGCCCTCGGTTGGCAAGATGCTGGACAAATGAAAGTCCCAAGGTTGAACCCCTGTCCTCGCCACCTCACATGGTATTGGTGTTTTAATTTAACCGTTGGATTCGTTTGTTTATTTGAAGTTGTGGGATCGACGGTTATGGTTGGTTGGATTGTTATGGGAACTTTGGTTAGCAATTTTTATGGGGTCATCGCGTGTAGTGGGCCGCCCAGCGGCTCTCGTGGGTTTAAGCTCCGTCGGCCCCGCGTATTATGTAGTGGTTGAAACGACTGGCCGTATTGACCTTTTTTCTAATGTGATCGGGGTGGCAGGGTTTGACATCCCATCACGCACACACACACACACACACACACACATATATACGATGTAGGTGGTCAGGGTGGTGGCACGCTACCCATTTTTAATATTTTTTTTTCATTTTATGAAACCAACTGGACAAAATTTTTGTGGGGATTTTAAGGATCACTGTAAAAATTAAAGAGGTGACAAATTTGCATGTTTCAACAGCCATATTTCGTGCACCCACCCTTTGCCAAATTATTGCCTTGTCAGTGACTACCATCGGGCCTAGTTTGACCAAAACGTTGACCATGAATATCCTTAATCTACAAAATCGGATTTGAGTGAAAATCACGTCGTTGGAATTGGGATTATGAGCACTACGATTTGGTCCTAATTTGGGTGAAATCTGAGGTTTATTTCTTTTTTAACTTTTCCAAAGCCATTTCTGAACTTTGAGCATTTCTAGAGCCACCTACATCAACATGAGTAATAATGATCCCACTCTTTATACTAAATCATATTAGCAAGGTAATATTCTTATAGTTTGTATTTATGTTGATGATATAATACGTACTAGAAATTTTATGTTAGGTGACTTCAAAGATGCCATGAAAAGAGAGTTTGAGATGACAAATCGTGGTCTCATGAAGTAAATTCTAGGAATTTAAGTTAAGCAATTGTGACTAAACTAATTTTCATAAGTAAACAAAAATATGTTATTTATAACTTAAAGAGGTATAGGATCAAAAAATGCAAACCAACAAAAGAACCTATTACAATAGGAACAAAGCTTAGCAAGAAGGATTAAGGATCAATAGTTGATTCAACAATGTATAAGAGGCATTGTGGGCACCCTCATCTACCTTACAACAACTAGAACTATTATTTTCTATGTAGCTAGCTTCATTTCCATATTTATAGAGTCTCCCAAGGACTCTCACAGGAAAGTTGGAATTTTTTTTTTAAGGTATATTTTAGGCATAACTAATTAGCAGTAGTGGTACATAACTTTTGAAGACAACACACTTGTGGAATAGATAGTGAATGGTTTTTCTAGTCACATTTATTATAGGAAAATAATCTTATGATATATTTTTCATTTAGGCACAAATTTTATCTTAAGATCTTTTAAGAAGAAACCTATTCTCTCAATAACCTTCATGACAACAATTCAACAATTGTATTATCAAAGAAACATGTATTTCACTACAACACCAAACACATTGAAACTTGTTATCATTTCATTTATGAACTTCCCAACAATGGTGACATTTCACTTAACTTTTTTGTATCTATAGATAAGCTAGCAGACATATTCACCAAAAAAAATACTTTGGCATTGTTAGTTCTGAAGAATGTACCAGTTGAGGAAAAATGGGAGAGTTAAAAGGTAATATCACTTGTTTGACCAAGTTTAGGTCATTTGTTAGTTAGGTTTTTGTTTCTATTAATGGTTAAATAAAATAATGTTAGTTAGTTACATTTGTTTTAGTGTTTGACAATGTCAAACCTATGTTAATGATTTTTATATTAATGATGAGAAAGTAATGTTAAGCCTCAACAACTTTTTAGTTCATTGCATACCTATTTCCACCTCTAAAATTAACACAAAAGGAGGATGAGGGCTATGTTTTCTTTTATCCTTTATTTGAAAAAACTCTCTAGCTCTCATAAAATTTGTCGCTAAAGATTCATTTATTTTGGGCCCAACTACGTGGAAGAAAGGATATGGCACGACTCTTTAACAATGTACTCCCATTTACATTGATAGCCCCATTTTAACATGTTTGACCCTTATTTCCTTATTATCCACTAGTATTTTCAAATGTTCCATATATCATAATTGGGCTAAACTAGAATTCCTTCATGCCACGAGGGCAAGCAGTATATATGAATATGGGTGTTGAGTGTGGATCTTTCACCATAGGAAAGGAGGATGGGTGATGTGGTATCTTACCTTCCCTTAGGACAAACTCTATAGCCCTTAGTTAAACTTGCTAGAAAAATTTGTTCTCTTTTGGGTCTTACTATCCCCATCATCAGATGTCTTACCCTAATCCCCTCCTGCAATTGTGTTGCGTAATTCAGATCCTAATTTTTCAATTGAAATCCTTTCTTTCTCTTTCATTTTGCTGGTAATGGAGAATATTCCATACTTTGTCCTTGGCTTGAGTTGGAATTCCTTTGGGCCAAGAGGGAAAGTATAATACCACCAACCCAAAGAGGTGGGTTTGGGGGATATAATGTAGAAGAGACAAATATATGAGCAAGCTAGTTCTTTTCTAGTTTATAAGGAGCCTAGTTTTATTATGTTCTCCTAGTATTGTCAAAACATAGATAACCTAAGACAAAAATGCAGGAAAAACCGCATAAGGCAACTTCCTTGATTTTCATAATAACCTTATGTGAACCTATGGGTTATGGACTACCTATACAAATTAGAAGCATTTACATTGGTGGGTTTTAAAAAAAACCCGACCAATCACCAAGCAATGCTTTAACACATAATTCACCAACAAATGTCAATCCAACCTGAATGCACAAGACCAAAGTCTAAATAAAATATACTCATGTCCATAAACTTCTCGTGTCCACTCTTCCCCAAGTTCTATCAATTTCAATCTCTGTTGTTTATCTTACCATTCAATCTGACGATTGATGTTACTCCCGATCAACCAACCTAATCGGCAATCCTCCACCATTTGATCAAGCCCACTTGATCCAACGGTCAGTAGTGATATCGCAGGAGAATCTTGCACGATGTTTACATGGCCTTACAGAGCCGATAAGGATCATAAATCCTTAATCTATAAATGTTCGGGTCCATTCTGAGATTAATGTCTGATCACTTTATGACCCAATATTCATTGGATATATGAGGTCATCAAATCTATGGCCTGCAGGTCTTCAACTGGCACACGGATTACCAAACAACTTAACCTTTGTAGTTAACTATGACGTAAGCATTTGAAAATGAGATCGACAACTAGGATTTAGCACGAGCCTTCAACCATGATCAAAACATCCATACACTCCTAACCTCCATATTTACTGATCACCCAATTCCATCCTCAACTCACCATTCCACTGCTCAAGATTCCGCTTACTCTGAAATCCACTTAATCACAATACCATTTCGTCGTGGTTCCACTCTTCCACCAAACTTGGAGCTTCCATTAAATTTCCTTCTAACCTCCAGATCGACTTATTACCAATTTCAACTCTACAAACTCATTTCTCCTCTTAGAAATAGTGTGCCTAGAATTCTCTGATTTCTTTACTCTGCCTTGCAACTATACCTATGTTTCTTTAACACCACTTCGAACTGGAATACATAATACTCACTGTATTTTTTCCCTTCTTCCATATTTTGTAATTCATTCTTTACTTGACCTGTACATATATCTATTAAACCCAAACTTGAATCACACGGATTTTACCCATATGGTAAGTCTTTTGTCACTTAGAATGACTTTCAGAAATTCAACTTGAATTCATTCATCATGGTTTATCACACAGAAACCATAAATTCACAATTACGGATCACACAGCATATAAAAGGAATGACACACACAGCCACAATGAATTCAATTTCCTCATTCAGTAAACAAATGTATAGATACAAATAAAAACTTGTTTTACAATCGAGCTTTGGCTTGATCTACCTTTACATGGTCTATATCAGTGGCCCTTTCTCGTTTCAATGTTTGTAGGCTCACAATCCAACCCTCTTGTCTCTCACTCTCTCTCACTACCTCTCTCTTTTAACTCTTCGAGGCTTACAAATTATACAAAAAAGGATTCTGTTAACAAATTTTGGTTAAGATCCTAAATAGTTTCACCTGAATCTTAAATATCCCTAAAATCATGAAACTAACTCCTAGCTCCTCTAACTCACACACTATTCTTGAAATCTCTCTTAACAAGAAGATTCCATTACAATAACCTCACTATTATACAACCCTCATAAAAATAGAGGAAAATAAATAATCAATCACTCTTTAGAGAATCAGGTCCCTTGAAACACAATACCCTATGCTTACTAAAATGCAATGGTTTTTCTGAGTAGGATGCTCCTACATCATACTCACCAGGTAAGAAAATTTATGACCTCCTTGTCATAAGTATGGATAATTGATTCCTCCTAGATCCCAGACTTTATTTTGTAATCTGTCATGGCTTGTCAGCTGTTCTATTGCTACTATTTTCTGTTGCTATTCTCCAAGTCTTCATACTTTATGTTGCAATGCTCCACTTGCCATGCCTTCATAGTCTGCTATTGTCTTCCTCTTGTTGTTGCTTCTTTCCTTTCTTTTTGTTGTCTTCTTCTGAGACACTTTTGTCATTAACCTTCTTACCAACTCAATTTCTTTGTCCAGTATATCCTCTGTCTACTGATTTCATTCAACTCTTAATCGCTGAATTTTCATTTTTACTCTCACCCTTACATCCTTACTCTCTTGTTCACTATTTTCTTGCACCATTTCAGTTGCTTCCATATTGGCTTTCAAGATACTTTTCTACTTCTATTTACTGCACCTGTCAACTTCTTCTTAACTATCAATTATGACGATTTCTATGTCATCCTTCATGAACAATTTACTCTGGATATTTATCCTCTATTGTTCTGGCTTTCTCCTTTGAAGGTCTAACTCTCTATATAACTTAATGATTTTACATGGAGTAAAATTTGGAAATTTTACACAATCTCCCATTTCTTCATTTGTTATTGACAAATCATCAGATGGTCCTTCTTACTTTTCTAAATCTTCCTTAAAATATTTTAGTAGATGTCTTTCTCTTCTTCTTTCATTTGGATGTCCACCTGTGCCAAATATGTTTTAGTTTCTACAGCAAAATCTGCAATCATAAGACAATTATAAAAATAAAAAATATAAGGCCTTTGTGCCTCTTCTTCCTCTGGCAACCTTTGAGTATGTTTCTCTTATATTTCCTTTTACTCCTCTGTTAGCACATTAGTAGGCTGATTCGAACTCAAAGAATTCTTGAGACTGTCAGCAAGTCTCTTTTCCACACCATCTGTTTTAATGATGCCTCTCTACACTTTTTCACTGTAGTGAATTGTTTCTTCTCCAATCTCATTGTCATACTCTACTTTAAAACTTTCATCTTCTGGAAGGTATTCCTCCATGTTTTTGACATCTTTAAAAGACTGCTTATCTTCTCCCAAACCTACAACCATACACAAATTATCAGTTTTAAAAACACAAGACCTCATGGTCTCATTTGATGCTTCAGCCATCAAGTCTTCTGGCTGCTCTAAATCATTCATATGATTCAAGTCCTTTGTCTCTTAATTACTTTCAAAAAGTAATGGTCCATGTTCTCGTTCACATACCAAAACTTCAACGCCTTCTCCAGCATTTCCCTTTTGCTGTAACTCAACTCCTTTGAGCTTCTCTGTCTTCAATTTGACATCTATAATTTGTTCAAGCTCCCTCAGCTCCTTTATTAACTATATATTTTCTTGTTGATTCCTCTTCTCTTGTAGCCTCCGCCACTTCACTTTATTTCTCATGACATAAACATATTTTTGGTCTTTCTCATTTCTCTACAACATTTCCATTAATACTTCAAGCTGAACTACTATCTTAGCCATTTCTTTATCATATTTTTCGTCACTCATTCTCATGCCATTTGCCTTGGCATATTTCTTCTTTTGTCCTCTGCTATGATCTCTTTCGGAACCTCTGCTATGACTATCACTAGTCATCATCATTTCCATCTCTATGAGTTTCTTACTCACTTCACTATGAGTTGCACAAGCCTCTGCAACAGCAAGTCTTCCCTGCTTCCCCTTACCTCACCAAGATTCCCTTTATACTTGGTCTTTTGGGAAGTACTCTTCCTCTGTCTGGAACCTCCTTGAGCACTTATCTCTACTCCTTCTAGGCTTCAACTCATCTGCACTTCTAAGAACACAATTGTCCTCTCACAATGAAATACTTGGTTCTAACCACCTCTTCATTCACTTAAAAACTATTGCCAACTTCCTTCATTCCCTAGAAATTTTACCCATGTTCTCTGTGCAAATGTCCTTATGATATTCTTGTGAGTTGCAACAATACCTCCACAGTAGCAATCTTCTCTGCTACATGATAACTCACCAAGCTTCTCTCCTCGAGCTTAGTATTTCAGCATCTCCCTGGTTCTCCCTTCTGTGGAACCATATGAGCACTCCATGCTCTAGGTTGTTGCATTCTTCTCACCTTATGCTGTCATTATCTATACGATAGTGCAAAGACCAAAAAATCACCAGTCTTCAACATTACTGTACCTCCTCCTTTTGCACGTAAAATCTTCTTTCTCGTAGGAAACCTTTCCTTGCTCTAATACCACTTTTACACAGGAAAAACTACCTAAAGTCAATTTCCCTAATTTTCATAATAACCTTACATGAAGTTGTGGGTTATTGCCCACCTATACAAATCATAATAACTTTTCTCTTCTTGAAAATGAAATAGAATGCTCAATCTGTAACAACTTTGGTCATGAAGAGTTTGAATGCAGGAGAAAAGTTCGACAAACATCTCAAAAGGAGCAAACTCCATTAAATCCCAAGATATGGAGAAGGAAAGAATCTCAAACAGAATGATTTGGTATAGCCTTGTATGTAGAAGGACAAGAAAATCAGTGGTACATCGACAGTTGATGCTCAAAACACATGATAGGTGACAAAGAAAAACTTCACTCATATAATGCCTTAGAAAAGGAAAAGAATGTCTCATTTGGAAACGACACTCCTACTGTCATAAAAGGTAAAGGCTCTGTTTTCTTGAAAGAAAAGGTTAAAGCTAGAAATGTTATGTATATAGACGGTCTAAAGCATAACCTATTGAGTGTCAGTCAAATGTGTGATGAAGGAAATGAAGTGGTGTTTCGATCAAACAGATGTTTTGTTTGTGAGCTTGATACAGGAGAGACCGTGATCAAAGGTACATTTACATTGGTGGGTTTTAACAAAAACCCAGCCAATCACTAAGAAATGCTTTAACACATAATCCACCAACGAACGTCGGTCCCACCTGAATGCATACGACCAGGCTCCAAATAAAATATACCCATGTCCATAAACTTCTCAGGTTCGCTCTTCCCCAAGTTTTATTAGCTTCAATCTGTGCCATTTATCTTACCATGCAATTTGACGATTGATGTTACTCCCGATTAACCAACCTAATCGGCGATCCTCCACCGTTTGATTAAGCCCACTTGATCCAACGGTTAACAGTAATATTACACGGGAATATTGCACGATGTTTACCCGGCCTTACGGAGCCGATAAGGATTATAAATCCTTAATCTATAAATGTTCGGGTCTGTTCTGAGATTAATGTCGAATCAATTTATGAGCCGATATACGTTGGATATATGAGGTCATCAAATTTATGACCTACGGGTCTTCAACTAGCACACGAATTACGAAACAGCTTAACCTCCATAGTTGACTGTGATGTAAGCATTTGAAAATGAGATCGACGGCTAGGATTTAGCGTGGGCCTTCACCCACGATCAAAACATCCATACACTCCTAACTTCCATAGTCACTGATCACCGAGTTCCGTCCTCAACTCACCATTCCACTGCTCAAGATTCCGCTTACCCTGAGATCCACTTAATCACAATCCCATTTCATCATGGTTCCACTATTCCACAAAACTTGTGGCTTCCACTAAATTTCCTTCTCACCTCCAAATCGACTTGTTACCAAGATCAACTATGCCAACTCCTTTCTCCGCTTAGAAACAGTGTGCTGAGACTTATTTGATTTCTTTACTCTGCCTTGCAACTATACCTCTGTTTCTTTAACACCACTTCGAACTAGAATACATAATACTCTCTGTATTTTTTCCCTTCTACCAGATTTCGTAATTCATTCTTTACTTGACCTGTACATACATCTATTAAATCCAAACTAAAATCACAAGGATTCTACCGAGATGGTAAGTCTTTTGTCATTTAGAAAGACTTTCAAAAATTCAACTTGAATTCATTCATCATGGTTTATCACACATACACCAGAAATTCACAATTATGGATCACTGAGCACATAAAAGGAATGACACACACAGTCACAATGAATTCAATTTCCTCATTCATTAAAAAATTTATGTATAGATAAAAATAAAAACCTGTTTTACAATCTAACTTTGGCGTGATCTGCCTTTACATGGTCTGTATCAGTGGCCCTTTCTCGTTTCAATGCCCGTAGGCTCACAATCCAACCCTCCTGTCTGTCACTCTCTCCCACTAACTCTCCCTTTTAAGTCTTCGAGGCTTACAAATTATACACAAAAGGATTATGCTAGCCAATTTTGGTTCAAATCGTGAATAATTTCACGTGAATCCTAAATATCCTAATCTAATCCCTAAAATCACGAAACTAACTCATAGTTCCTCTAACTCACAACCTATTCTTGAAATCTCTCTTAACGAGAAGATTTGATTACAATATCCTCACTACTATACAACCTCCATAAAAACATAGGAAAATAAATAATCAATCACTCTTTAGAGAAGCAGGTTCCTTGAAACACAAGACCCTATGTTTACTAAAATGCAATGGTTTTTCTAAGCAAGATGCTCCTACATCATAGAGCGAGATTTAATTGAGAGTTTCCATTACAATGTTAAATATTTCATTATAACGACCAATACTATATTTGAGTTTTCTAAATAATTACAATATACTAACAATTAGAAAAAAAAAAACAAGAGAGTGAGGATCTTTAAGTCAAATAATGTGTTAACCAACAAATAAAAAATTCAAAAGTTATTTTTTTTAACCTTGAATCTCAAGGTTTACATAATTCTCACTATTTACATAAATTCTTCATAACAAAGTGATCACCAATTGAGTTTTCCTCCTAACCTAATTCAAAACTTAAAATATAATAAATCTGAAATTGAATTTATTTTGGAAAAAAAATCATGATATAAAATTAACTTTAACTTCAATATAAATGATAGAAGAGATTAGTGGATTGGCCACCAACTAAACAAATTGAATATAAATTATAAAATAGTTACATTAACATGAAATCAATAGAGTTTGACCTTTCACCCAAAACTATAATCTTTGAGTACAAAACTAACCATGATTAAATTTATAATTTTAATTGTAA
>APFE031185686.1:92048-116214 GCA_000404065.3 Pinus taeda
AAGACTGTTGGTCCTTATGTTAATAGTCAATGAAATGTACAAGAAGACAAATATTAATATGAAAGTTACAAAACAAACATGGAGGCCTTATCCATGTTTAAGGAGGACTTAATAATTCTAGAAAATGTCATCTATATATCAAGTACTTACAACAATTCTTCTCATAAAATGGAAGACATCAATGATTTAAAACATGGAACTAGGGTGGAAACAATCATAAAATAAGCATGCAAATTTCTATGTATATAGCTTGCTATAGAATGCAGTTTAACCATGTATAAATTAAATAATATAACATAAGGATTTTAGATACAATAAGTTTTGATAAATAATCTAGTACTGATAGGCTGTTACAAATTATAGTATCTATTGGCCATTAAGGCAATGTAATTAGAACAATATGCCCTAGATGGAGGTATTTCAACTAAAACTTTAAGGAAAACGAATTAATACACAAGAGAACCTCGAAGGATTTAGTTTCTTTCGAAAAAAAATTGGAAGATGATCCATGTGAATCAGGTCATGCACATAAACATGATAATTTATTGAAGTCAGACCAAGAGCTTAGCAATGTGATGGGTTGATCACATGCTAAGGCTAAAATAGTTTAATGTTTATTTGTGAAAAGATTTTGGATATTTAGTCAAGGTTAAAAGACTTTAAAGTTTATTTGTTAAAATATTTTGGATATTTAGTTAAGAGTAGTTGACAGCATCTAGTTAAAAGAAATTTTAAATAGTTAAGCATAGGATTTTGATAGCTCATAGGGAGCTAGATCTAATTAGATTAGAAATAGATAGTGTTTCGTGATTTTGTGGAGTGAGGAAATTGGTTCACATTAGTGAACTAAACATTTTCTTGAAGCTTTTGTTTGGGAGAAGGGCACATTGTTTTTGTTCTTTGTGTGACACTGAAGTTAATTGATAGAAATTAATACATCTATGAGATCAATCTATGGGAATTGATCCACAATCTGTGTGAAATAGATGTGGCATGTGGAGTTAATAAGTAACATAACAACACTCTTGGACAAGTGTTTAATAATCAGGATGTCGAATTTGTAAGTGTGTCTGAGATAGTTAATTGTATGTGCATTTGTGAGGTTTGTTAACAGTCATATCAATATCTTGAGATTGAAATTGTTTTTTTTCTTTATTCTTTAATATATTTCCAAGAGAAATTACTATATTAAAGGACGAATTTGTGCATTTTATCCTCTCTATTCTTTACATTTGAACGAGACTAAAATATAGACCTAGAGAACCATATTATAGTTAATATTTTAGTCATAGTGATGTTGCACCAAATCTTGTGTATTGGCAATAGTCATTTACATTACAACTTTGAGAATATAGAGCACTCTGTATCAAGCCAAAAGAAGAAGGGAATTTTCGAGGAGGAAAATTGTAGCCGAAATTATGGTTCAATTTCTAGTCAAGGAAGATATAATTCAAAGTTCTGCGATCTGGGTTTTGTGCAAAGCATGGTCTCTTTTGTGAATCGCGAGCGGTTTTCCAAAAATATCCTTGATTGAGGAGTTCCGAGATGATTTTCAAACTATGTTTCTATGAGTGCGTGATTGGTAAAAATGATTTGTTGTTGAATTCCATACCTTTAACCATTGCCTGTGTATAGTCCATTTCATTCTTGTTCTCTCACCCTCTTAAAGCCATCAATTTATGGTTTTAGAGATTTAACATTGTTGTTCTCTAAAGTATAGAGAGATGAACAGGTGAGCTGGAAGGGCATGAGGTCAAGGAGGTATATCTAGGGGTAATGCAGAACTCCAAGAAGAGATAAGGAGACTACAATTTTGATTGGAAGCCATGGAAGTGGAGAGATAGCAGGATACTAAAGGTGGATATGTTAGTGAGGCCGAAGAGAAACTTGAAGAGGAAGAAGAAGAAAAACTTGTTGAAGAAGATGATGAGGTTAGGTTGTTGAGAGCACTGTTGGGGTCAAATTCAAGGCAAAAGCTTGAAATATCCATTTACGATGGAACTTTGAAAGATGAGAATCTAATAGATTGGATGAGTGAGATTGACAAGTATATTAAGTACGAGTAAATTGAAGAGGACAAGAGAGTCAAGTTTTTAGTGACAAGGTTGAAAGGTCATGCTACACCATGGTGAGACAATGTACATGCTGAAAGAAGGAAGAAGAACAAACCATTGATCAAGAGCTGGGATAGAATGGTGGCAAAGATGAACTATAAGTTCTTGCCAAAGGATTACCAGCTAACTCTCTATGGACAAATGAAAATCTTAAGAAAAATATGATGATAGTGAGGGAGCACACCGAAGAGTTTAATACGGTGAACTTGAAAAGAGACTGTAGAAGATATCCTCAAGAAGACAACAATGTCTATTAATGGTTTGAGGTTGGATATCCAAGATTAAATCAACATAATTTCTCCAAGGATAATAGAGGAAGCATACCAGTGTGCCTTGAAGGCAGAAGAAAAAATAGCTAGGAAGTAAATCTATTGCAGAGGACATGGTTTTTCGAGAGGGAAAGGACAGTCAACTCGAAGAGGAAAGCTTCTAGTGCAAAAAATGATGAAGGCGGCTCAAATCAGCAAGGGAAGTAAGAGAAATATGTTGGCAACAGAGGAGGAAGACATTACCAATGTGGTAGAGGTAGAGAGATTGTTTATCGGTGTTATATATGTAACAATTTGGGTCACCGATCTTTTGAGTTTTCTGAGATTGACAATATGGGATAGTGAGGTGTATACATAGATCAAATCGAAGCAACAGAGGCAGAAGTTCCTGAGCAAGAGAATGTGCCAAAGACTATAAATGTGTCGATGATGCACAAAGTGTTGTTAAAACCAGCAAAGGAAACCGTTGAACCAATCCTTATTCAAGACAATGTGTAAGGAAAAAGACAAATGTTGCAAATTGGTGATTCACAGTGAAGGTACAGATAATCTAGCATCCCAATAAATGGTGGACAAATTGGGATTGAAAAATATTAAGCATCCCACACCTTATAAGGTATCTAATTGCATGAGAAAAGAGAAATCAAGTTTCAGATAGGCAAGTATAAGGACAAGGGGATCTATGACATAATTCTAATGAATGCTTGTCACATTCTTTTGGGTCGGCCAGGGCAATTTTATAGCAAGGTGACACATGATGGAGAGAGAAATTATTATAAGTTTGAAAATGATGGCATCAAGCACACTCTTGTACCATTGAAAGAGGAAGGTACAACTAGAACAAGAAGCCCAAAAGAGTTGTTGCTTGGTCAAAAGGAATTTCTACAACAGATGGAAGAAGAAGAAGTAAGCTATGTAGTGGTTTGCAAGCCAAAGGTAGTACTTCTGCACATTGAAACTCTAGATTTACTTATTGAAGTTTAGGAGTTGTTGCATAAGTTTCGTGATATTTGAGTTGATTAATTGCTGAGTGAGTTTCCACCCAAAAGAGGCATCCATCATCACATAGACTTGATACTGGGAGAAAGTCTTCCAAACAAGGTTGCATATCAAATGACGCCAAGGAGAATGAGAAAGTGAGGAAGAAAGTCCAAGAACTATTAGACAAAGGACTAATAAGATAAAGTTTGAGTCTATGTGTCGTACCTACAATACTAAGTCCAAAGAAGGGTGGAGAATGGATAATGTGAACTGACTCCAGAGCAATCAACAATATCACAATTTCTTACAGGTTTCCATTACCATAGATGGATGATATGATGGACTACTTGTGAGGGGCAACTTACTTCTCAAAGATTGACCTAGAAAGTGGTTATCATTAAATTCAGATCATTGAAGGAGATGAGTGAAAGACAACTTTCCAGACAAATGATGGCTTGTATGAGTGGATGGTCGTGCCATTTGGTCTGTCAAATGCACCTAGTACCTTTATGCGGCTGATGAATGAAGTCTTGAAGGAGTTCATTGGTAAGTTCTTCATTTTTTATTTGGATGACATTTTAATTTTCAATCAAATTAGAGAAGAGAACTTGAGACACTTGAAGTATTTTTTAGAAATATTGTAGCAATAAATGTTATTGATTAACATGAAGAAGTTTTCTTTTAGGAAGAGTGAGACTGTATACCTAGGTTTTTTCATTTGTAATGATTGTTTGAAAATGGATCTAGAGAAGATAGAGGAAATTGTAAATTGGCCCTCACCTAAGAACATTTTTTAGGTGAGAATTTTTCATGTATTAACTAGCTTCTATAGGAACTTTATCAGGAATTTCAGTGGAATTTTTGCACCTATCATTGACACCATCAAGAAGGATAGGAAACCATTTTATTGGACAACACGAATAGAAAAAACTAAAATTATTGAAGAAGAAGGTCACTAAGAAATGGTGTGGAAGTTGTCAGACTTCAATCAACCCTTTCAAGTAAGATGTGATGCCAGTGGGACATAGATTGGAGTTGTATTGACCCAAGCAGATAAGCTTGTTCCATATTTCAACGAGAATTTAAACGAGTCAAAACATAAATACTATAACTACGAAAAATAATTGTATGTCACCGTTCAAGCTTTAAAGCATTGGATGAATTACTTGATTCATAAGGAGTTTATTCTATACACAAATAATTCTACTTTACAATACATTATGAAGCAACATAAGTTGAGTCATAAACATGAAAATTGGGTGGAGTTCCTTCAAAATTTCACTTTTCTTTTAAAGAACATTAGTGCAAAGAAAAATAAGGTTGTTGATACCTTGGGTAGGATATGTTCAATCATGCAAGAAAGTCAAATACAAAATTTGGGCTTTGATTATTTGAAGGACTTGTGTGAAACTGATACTGATTTTAAAGAAGCTTTTGCACCATATAAGAATCTATTCAATAAGGACAACAATTCATGGAAATGGTTTATGTTGCATGATGGGATATTCTTCAAGAACAATCAACTATGTATTTCCAATTGCTCAATGAGGGAAATCTTGGTCCAAGAAAAGCATAATGGTGGGTTGGTTGGACACTTTGGTGTTGAGAAAACACTTAGGTAGCTGAGTCACTTGTATTTTTGGCCTAAGATGAAGGCAGATGTGCAAAGGTACATGAATAAGTGTTGGTTATGTCAGCATGCGAAAGGGAGGAGTTAGAATGTTGGATTGTACATGCCATTACCCGTTCCCAACAAACCTTGGGATTCAGTGAGTATGGAATTTTTTCTGGGTTTACCAAGAACTAAACAAAGTAATGATTCAATCCTTGGAGTTGTGGACATATTTAGTAAGATGTATCATTTCATTCTATGTTCCAAAACTATTGATGCTATCCATGTGGCTAATTTGGTTTTGGATGAGATTGATCGGTTACACTTTTTTCCAAAGAGTATAATCTCTCACAAGGACACAATATTCATAGGACATTTCTGGAGGACCTTGTGGAAGAAACTTTGCACTAACCTAAATTTTATCTTTGCCTATCATCCACATTTTCATGGGAAAACAAAGGTTCTGAATAGGAGTTTGGGTAACTTATTGAGGAGTTTTGTAGGGGACCGACCCAAGCAATCGGATGATGTGCTAGCCCAGGCTGAGTTTACCGATAATGGCTAACCAAATAGGATCATAGGAAAGAGTCCATTTCAAATCTTGTACGACATGCATCCGAGGGGAATTTATGAGCTATAACACTTGGGGAAGCTTGAGCATAGAAGTGTTGCTGGAGAGGATTTTGCAACAACCATGAGTGAGTTGCATAAGCAAGTAAAACAAAGAGTACAACACGGAAGCTACAACTAAAAGCAGTGAGCATATTATAAGAAAGAGGTAAAATTTAAAGTGGGAGACGTGGCTTTCGCCAACCTAAGAAAGGAGAGGTTTCCAAGGGGATAATATAAAAAATTAAAAATGAAGAAGATAGGACCTTGTAAGATCCACCACAAGTTTTAAGGGAATTATTATGAGCTGGAGTTACCTCCATGCATTGGAATTTCACTCATTTTTAATGTAGCATATTTGTATTCCTACACAAGTGGTGATGCAAATCAAACTTCTGGGAATCTTGACTGTGATGAAGGAAAGGAACAATAGTGGTTGAAACAAATGCATGTGGCAAATAACTTAGAGGTTGAACATATTTTGGATACACATGTTTCCAAGAAGACCAAAAGGAAATAATACTTGCAGTATCTCGTGAAGTGCAAAGACAATCTGATGGAGGATTCTACTTGGGTGGATGAAAAAGCACTATAGAAAGAAAATCATTCTATAGAAGATATTATGAGCAGGAGCTCATACATTTTTCTTTCTTGGGGAGTCTCATGTAGGTGAATTTGGGCGTGAACATAAACATGATAAGTTATTGAAGTTAGACCAAGAGACTAACAATGTGACAGGTTGATCACATGCCAAGGCTAGAAAATTTTAAAGATTATTTGTGAAAAGTTTTTGGATATTTAGTTAAGATTATTTAGGAGCATCTAGTTAAAAGAAATTTGAAATATTTAACTATAGAATTTTGTACAGTGAGGAAATTGTTTCACATCGGTGAACTCATTTCTTGGTCAATTTTTTTATTTTTGGGGAAAATTATCGTTTTCTTGAAGCTTTTGTGTGGGAGAAGGGTATGTTATTTCTGTTCTCTCTGTGAGACTGAAGTTAATTGATAGAAATTAATACATCCATGAGATAATATAATGGGAATTAATCCTCAATCTGTGTGAACTGGATGTGGCATGTGGAGTTAATAGGTAACATAACAACACTCTTGGACAAGTGTTTATTAATCAACAAGTCGAGTTCATAAGTGTGTGTGAGATAGTTAATTGCATGTGGATTTGTGAGGTTTCTTAACATTCATATTAATATCTAGAGATTGAAATTGATTTGGTATTTATTCTTTAATATATTTCCAAGAGAATTTACTGTATTGAATGATGAATTTGTGCACTATATTCTCTTTGTTCTTTACATTTGAGTGAGACTAAATTATATAGACCTAGAGAACCATATTATAGTTAATATTTTAACAATAGTGATTTTGCATCAAATCTTATGTATTGGCAAGAGTCATTTACATTACAGGCTTGAGAATACAGAACACTTTGTATCAAGCCAAGAGAAGAAGGTAATTTTGTAGGAGGAAAACCATCATCAAAATTACAAATCAATTTCTAGGAAAGGGAAGATGGAAATTCAAAATTCTCCGATCTGGTTTTTGTTTAGAGCATGGTCTATCTAGTGTCAAGTGAGCAATTTTCCAAGAAAAACCTTGATTGAGGACATTTGAGCTGATTTTCAAACTGTGTTTTTCTGAGCATGTGAGTAGTTAAAATGATTTGGTGTTGAAATCCATACCTTTGACCAGTGCCTGTGTATAAGTCCATTTGGGTCTTTCTTTTTTAGCCTATTAAAGCCATCAGAAGATATGCAAAAAAATTGTAAAAAATAATAACCATAGCCACAACTATTATAGGTTTATAAGCATTGATCGCTTGTGGAAAAGGAAATCCTACAAAGAAGAAGGGGTCAAGGTTAGATAATCCTATATACCCAATAAATGTTCGATATGTATATGTAATCTCAAGGGAGGAAAAAACTAGGAATGAATAGGTGCAAACTTGTAGTAGACGAGAAAACTACGTCAATAGGGGTCTAAATATAAGCATGAAATTTATGCTCATTTAGAAAGAAAGACTGTAACATGGTGGATGAATAAATACACGATCTTACCACTCACGTTTTTGTTGAACCCGAACCTATGCATAAATATTAGTCAAGAATAAGAGTTGAGCGAAATATATTTTTAATGTCAATGCAAGAAGTCAGTTTACACTTTTGGGCTAAATCTAGTGATCAAATTTGAAAATTTCTCTTTTATTGAATTGAATCAATCAAAATTCATATAAGCCTTGCGAATTTTCAATTGGAGTAAGACAAATAGTGAAGAATTATGTTGCTTTCCTAATGATCCTTTTTGAAAAAATATTAATGTCATATAATCTGTCAAATTTCCATTAAATTAAATGCTTTCTCTTGCAATTTTTTGCACATATTAACATCTATATGTGTGGTTGAGCGAAATAACTTAGTCATATACATATATCCATATATATCTAGATTATAATCCTATCCATAATATATATAATATGATATATTATATATAAAAGCATGATACATAGAGAGCACTAAATTATACATATTACAACTTTATTTTTTTATCCAAAATTATATTTAAATTTCATTTTTCAAACACGTGTTTCTGCATATTTTGTTTATAGTATTTACATAAATAAAAAACCAAGAGTACCTTTTTGAAAAGGACTCGAAAATGAAGAGAATGCATTTTTTTTTTCATTTTCTATATTTCATGTTAATGATTTTCCATTCAGCCCCATCGAAACTGTCCAAAAATTTCAAGCATAAGGTTTAAAAGAAATTAGATTTAAAATATCATATGAATTCAAAAAATTCAAATTCATATGCCATTGGATATGTAATATATGTTGGGAAAAATACTGGGTGGGGGGTTGAATCAGTATTTTAAAAATTGACAATAATAAATTTATTTTCTGAAATGTATACGCGACATTACTGAACCCAAATCGTGTATGTACGCGACTGTTGTATAAGAAACTAGCGTATGATTAGTAAAATTGTAAAACAACTAATTATTTATCTGTTAAATTTGAACTAGAATGTAAGAGGTTTATCACGCATTTGATAAGTAGTAAATAGGTGTAGTAAGCATCGAATAAAGTATCACACATAAGAAACACACATGAACACCAAGATTTAAGGTGGAAACCCAATATGGGAGAGAAACACTATGGCTGTCATCTCAGCCTTCAAACTTATTAATATAAAAAAATTCTTACATTCTTGTACTGGTGCAGACTCATACCAGTATGTAGGCACCCACCTGCTGAAGGCTACAACCTTCACTCATTCTCTAGCTCCTACTCGAAGGGAGCTCCAACTTCCTAATTTGATCACCATCTACTACTCACAGGAAGCTTCGACTCCCTCACTAAAGGCTCTAACCCTTAGCAAATTCTGTGGACCACGTTTCAAAAATTTTCACATTAGATCCACCTACTTTAATACATTACAGCTTGTAGATCAATTGAAGCAAACACCATCTTAATTCAAATAGAGCAATGAGATCATTGTAACCAGAACACATAAGTGAACTGAGAATACCGCATCACACATCAATTCTAACCCTAATCATTCATATGCCAACATACATATGCTACTTCACTTAAGGCAGCCCGTGTTTATACGCACTTTTCTGTAGAGAAACCTGCTTACATAAATCAATATACTAAAAACTTGTAATAATGAATCAGACACAGAATTGACCAGAGGTATTCTGAAATATTTTTTTAGCTTATAGAACCCTCATACAGTTAGCAGCATCAATAATTTTTTCAACCAATCAACATGTAACCAAATTCAACTTCATCATTTAATCAATTTTACTTCAGACATTATCACTCAACCCATATCAACATGAGGACATCATTGACAGAGAACAGAGAAACAATAACATTGATCAATTTGATGAGTCATTTATGAACATAAAACCTTCCTTTATATACGCGACTTTGAAGAAGTGAATCCGGATTTATACATGACTTACCTGAGACCAACGTGCATACAGATTTGCAAACTTTTTAGAAACCCTTTCTTTATATATGCGACTTTGAAGAAGTGAACCTACGTGTATACGTGACTTCACCGAGACCAACCTATGCACAGATCTCCGAAGTTTGACCTAAAATTGAGAAGCTCTTCAAAACTTCAGAAAGACCTAGATCATAATATCCAGAGATAAAAACATGCGTCAATACTTAGATCTAGTCAATCCATGAGCATATCATACAATGGAAAGTCATTTCAGGTCTCATGGTCATTGTATTCATTAGTTCATAATCATTTCAGATCTATGTGTCAACTATGACCCTTACAATGAAAATATACTTCATATTGAAGTATTCATAAAAAACATTTTCACATGCACACCTAGCACTTTGATCTTCACCTCCTTATACAGTTAGAGCCTTAGCCAATACCATGGGTCAAAACTACACTAGTTCCAGTAGTATTCTTTGAGGGGATCAATATTCGTTGTCACGTTCATTTTTATTTTCCAATACCATGGTAAAGACCCATGTTATTTAGAATACCATGATGCTGAAAAGATACATGCCTTTTCTTCTTTAAAATCACGTGTATATGCGACTTGGCCTTAACTAACCCGCATATAGATCTTTAAATATTCATCTATATCAAACTTATGATTCTGATTTGTAAACCTTTGTCCCATCATTCTGTTATTCTATTCCATCACTCTGTCACCTCCAAACTGACCTATGGACTCATCTAGTTACCATATACTTGTTTTCTTACAAGTGAGTTTCCATCAAGGAGAACACATGCATCATAATGCCAACAATCTACCCCTTTGGACATAATGGCAACCATGTTGGTGTTGATCACCTCAACCTATAGAAACCTATTAGATACATCAAATAACTCTTATTCAAACACCAAGATACTCTCCCCCATTGACATCAAGGGAAAAGGGTGGACCAAAGCTCCCTCTTTGGATCTGATTTGCACAATATTGTCCATGCTCCCCTTGAGCACATGTTGAATCTTCAAAAATATTTTCAAATGAAGAATATGACTTTATAACTCACTAACTATGACCTTTCTATCACCAAGGACTCATACATACATCAATCACCCAACCAAGTGGGGATACATATTTGACTCAACTATGCAACTAAGTGGTATTACATTTTTTTGACACTACCACCAAACCAAGTGGGATTCAATATTTGACATGACCTCAAAATTCCATGCATCATTGAATACAACAATTATTACATCATAGGTCTCCACATGACCTTTACAACAAATGATTGATATGGCATTAATAACTGAGACCAAAAGGTCTTAATAGTAGAATAATTCAACAACCATAATGCCAACAATGCATCATATTATGCAAGGCTAATGCTCCACTTGAACCTGTGCTACCTATTCATTGTCAACAATTCATTCATCAAAGCATCTTCATTAATCAGATAAATATCAATGAGAAAAACATAACTCAATACCATATCAGCAGAGTGTACCCATCAACACTAGACATAGAAAAATCAAATCATAGTTGTTAGTAGCATGTCATAGTTGATCGTGAGTCTGTCCCGCTATTTTTCTATCGGAGAAAAACATACGCAACTATCTACATAGAAACTCATGTATATACGTGACTATACTTCGTAAAACCCACATATAGAAATCAACCTTCTAAATTTTCACTTGTAGACTGAGCAGACTAGATTAACAATAAAATGAGGCAGAGACAACTCCTAGTTTATGTCTGAGATATTCAAATGCTTCTCTGGGAAGAGGTTTAGTAAATATATCAGCAACTTGTTCATTGGAGGCAACATGCTCAAATTTAACCTTTTTCTAAAGCACTTGTTCTCGTAGAAAGTGATACTTAATAGGAATATGTTTGGTCTTAGAGTGCATAACAGGATTTTTCGAAATACTAATAGCACTTGTATTATCACATAGGATGGAGATGGGTGGATAACATTTGATTTGTATATGTTGTAATATTTGCATCATTGAGATAAGTTGTGTGCAACAAGATGACATAGCCACATATTCTACCTCTGCTATAGATAAGGCAATGGAACTTCGTTTCTTGCTAAACTAAGATACCAATAAGGGTCCCATTTAAAATTCACCTCCACTAGTGCTTTTCCAGTCATCAACATTTCTGTTGGAAATACTGAGAGGGGTGGGGGGGGGGGGCTGAATCAATATTTCTTTCAATTAGTATTATTATTAATCTTTCATAGAATTAGTTAATCTTTAATTATTATCAGTGTTTGTACAACGATAGCAGTAAACAAAAGGAACACAAATGCACACAGTTTTTAAGGTGGAAACCCCCTCTGGGAAAAAAACCACTTGGACACTTTTCTAATAATTCATTAATCTTCATATCCAGTTGAAAAGAAAGCTCCAACTTCCTAGAATGTAGAAAAGCATTCTTCTCCATCTTCCATTGGATGGATGCTCCAATGCCTGAGATCCTTCAGTGGTCAACTGAACGAATGCCCCAACACTCAATGAGCTACAACTCACCCTAGCACCACCCTACCACCCTGAAGCTTTCACAAGCTTGAACCTGTTGGTGACTTCATGCACCAACCTAGCACCATCCTACCACCCTATAGAAGAATAAGTGAAGAATGGAATCCTGTACTATGGGAAAATGGTCCACTTTATAATGATATAGAATGATGTAGAAGAAGAAGACACACTAGACCATAACCCTAACTATGACACAACCAACTAATGATGATCCTAGACCTCCCAATACTGCCTCTTCAACTCTTGATAGATAGAGACTTGTAAAACTTTTACAATGATGCTTTTACAATGACTCTATACAATGATACTTTTAAAAAGATTGTATGTAGTGCTGCCCGCTTGAAGACTTCATGTGGTGAACTTCTTGTTGCCGTTATTCACCTTGATTGATGCTCTTGTCATGCTACCCTTTCTCACTCTTTAGAACATTAGGTTATGCATTGATTCTTCTCTTTGATGAATATATAATTCCTACAAAAAATCTTCAAGGAAATAGCCATGACATGATAATAGGAAAACTTACCTCATCCTGTAGAGCATATGTCAGTGCTAAACAAAAACAACAAATTATAATACAAAGAACCTAACACAACTAAGAGATGAAAATTCATATACAAAATATACTTACCTGGAGCTTACCTTTTCTACATCATTTTGCTGCACCTTGCTCTTTGCTGCCCTAGATAGTCTGGTATTTTGCAACCCTTGACAACACTTGATTTAGTTTTGGGTTTTTTCCCTTCTAGGAGCACGGTATTGAATCTGATGTATCTCTGTGATTTTAGATCCACAATATGTGATCTTCAGTCCTATAGTATCCCTCCGAGTCTTCTTTCCAAACGAACATGTCTGACCCGATTTGGATTCTTCAAGCAAATATTATGCCCAATCTCTCACAATGACCTATTTATGGACTAGTTCAGTATAGCGAACTTGTACGATGGGCCATGTCTCACTGTTTCCTCCTTTGGCTCTGATATTGCTACAAAAAAAAATATAGTCTATGCCCTATCCAACACTTTTTACATAATTCCAATCTGCTTCTCAGAGACATAGTTATGTCAATTTTCCAAAGGTCACCTCTTTGAGATGAAATTTGGGAGCCTAAAAAAACCCTAATTTTCACAAATCTATCTCCAAAAATATCAAGAACCAAGATATGAATGTGGTCACAATGTTCATCAAGATTTCAAATGAAATGGGTTTTAATTTTAGAATCTAAGACTTCGCATAAATAAAGATATAGCGAAAATGCCACGATCACTACTTTTGGAGGATATATTAGATTTCTTTTTATAGAGTTGAGAGGGGCTTCTATAGAGAATGTTGGAGGGATTTTAGGAGCTTAAAAAAATATTAATTATTGACTATCAAATGGCAAAAATTCATATTAAATGCCATGCCACAACCCCATAAGGTTTTATCCCACTAATTGGGGTTACTAACTTCAATCTTGAATAACTTACAAACCGTGAGGAATTACGAGGATAGCTATATACCGATAGAAAGATATTTTTGAGTAGAGCATTCCTATAATGGTTAGAAGATTAAAAACCCATGAATGATGATGCCCAATGTGCCATGTAATTTTAGGTTCATCCTTGGTGCTACTTTGGTTGACATCAATGACAACCTTAGATCATAGTTAGATCAACAATATCACCCTTTGGCATTGATGGCAACACAAGTACTCCCCCTGTGATCAGGGCACCTCTTCCTACTGCCTTCTCTCCCCCTTTGACATCAATGTGGAAAAGGGTAACTCCCCCTGACACACAACCATCCTGCAGATCTGTACATAATTCCACTCCCCCTTTATTTTCTGAATAAGGAAAATATAATGAGAACTTGGGAGAATCCCAAGCTTCTGGCGAAGATATTAAAATGGTTCATGAGGTAAAGGTTTAGTGAAGATATCAACGGTTTGTTATTTTGTACCAACATATTCAAGTTTGATATTCTTTTCAGTGACTTGTTCTCTAACAAAATGATATTTGATCAAAATGTGTTTTGTTTATTAATGCATGACAAGATTCTTGGAGATGATGATGGTACTGGCGTTATCAAAGAAGATGGGAATAAGCTCGCTGAATTATACTTGAAGATCTTTTAAAGTTTGTTTGATCCAAAGAACTTGAGTACAACAAGCTTCCGCTACAATGTATTCTAGTTCCGCTATAGATAACGAGATTGAGGTTTGCTTTTTTCTCAACCATGATACGAGACAACCACCTAGATAGAATGTTGCTCCACTAGTACTCTTACGATCATCAATGCTTCTAGCCCAATATTCATCTATAAAGGCTTGAATAATGAGATTTTTGCCCTTGGGATAACACAAGCCATATTCTATTGTGCCCTTTAGATATCAAAGAATTATTTTGACAGTGATAATATGTGATTCTTTTGGTGCTACTTGGAATTTTTCTACATGTCCAACTACTTGCATAACATCTAGTCGGGAGGCTATCACATATGGGAGACTACCAAGCATGGATCTATAAAACCTTTCGTCCACATCCTTTGACGAATCTTCTAAGCTTAACTTGCAACCTATTATCATGGGGGTAAGGACTGGCTTATAATATTCCACCTAGAATTTTTTGGCATTTCCTTGATGTACTTGGTTTGGTATATGAATATCTCTTTATCCTGTTGAGAAATCTAAAGCCCTAAAAAGTATGTGAGTTCGCCAATCATGAACATCTCAAACTCACTTTGCATTTTTTTTTGGCAATGTCTTTACTTAGTCTGTCATCACTACTTCCAAAGATTATATCATCCACATATACTTCGATAATTATTCAGTTATCTAGATCCACTTTCAAATAAAGATTATTGTTAGCACTCCCTTTCCTAAATCCTTGTTAATGTAGATATCTGTCAAGAAAAGCATACCAAGCCCTAACAACTTTCTTGAGACCATATAGCCTTCTTTAATCTACAGACATAGTATTCTTTGTCAGAGAGCAGAAAACCTTCGGGCTTTTCAATGTAAACTTCTTCCTTCAATTTACCATTTAGAAAAGTTGACTTAGCATCCATTTTCTCGAGAAAGCATAAGCAAGAAACATCCTAATACCTTCCATTTTGGGAACAGGAGAATTTTTTTCTTCAAAATAGATTCCTTCAACCTGTTCATATCCTTTGTAGACTAATCTTGCCTTGTTCCTAGTAACCTGTAATCCTTCAACTATTTTTCTCCCCCTGAACTTCTAATGAAGTTTCCATCTTGTTCAAACTACCTTCTTGTCAATTGTATACTTGTGCCATATACTACTGCATGGAATCCTCCTCTACAAACATTAAGGATTCAACAAGCCAGATTGTTCAAAATAGTGAGTCACCTAACAGGCCATCTTGGCTTGAGTCATTATCTGAAGCAACTGCTAATTCCTCATGACCTTTTGCTTTTACAAATCCTAAAAGAATAACTACTGAAACCTTGTTATCTGCTTTTTCTTCCTATACCTATTTCCTTTTCTAGACCTTCTTATTCCTGCAATCTCGATCCATGTGCCCATAGTTATGACACTTGAAGCATTCAATGTTGTCCATATGTGATTCCATCAGATATCTGCAACCGCGAGCACTATGGCCATAGTTATGGAATTTCAAACATTCAATGTTTGGCCCATCTAGCACGTATTCTCTTCTAACAAAATCACCATGGAACCTGTCTCCTGATCCTGCAAACTTGCTTCTAGGGTTTTGCAGATAATGATCGTACCTATCAAAAACTTCACAATCCGTAGCCATATGTCCATAGTTCGCACATAGAAAGCAATAACCATTAAATAAATGTGTGTACCTGAACAGTTTATTTTGATGCAATGGTCCTTGATAGCTGTACCTGTCAATAAATTTACAATCCTTGGCCATATTTCCATAGTTAGCACATGAAAAAAAATAATGATTAAATAAACAAACATATCTGGAATAATTTTCATTGTTCTTTGGAGGCGGTATTGTATTTTTTTGTGGTCCTTTGTTCTTCATTTATTTCGTCTTGTTCTCTGGAGTTGCAAGATTCTTCATTGGCTTTTCACTTTGATCATCTTCCTTCTTGGAATCATCCCGTGAATATGTGGAGCTTGTACCTTCATCAACTAGAGCTTTACCATCTTTAATTTCCTTCATGTTTGCTTCTTCATCTTTGTAACCGAGGCCAGTTCTGTCGTTGTAAGATTGTTGATTGTTGATGACTTGTTCCAACACCCTTGAGCTAATGTAATAGTTTAGGACATTGTTTCCCTTCTTCACTTCCTTACGCAACAAGACTACTTCAGTTTCTAATGCTTCCCTTTCTCGATTGCTTTCTTCCAGCTTCTTTTGAAGTGACTCTTCAATATATATATGTTCTTCAACTTCAATTTTGAGAGCTTGAACGTGTTCTTCAAGATTATTGGAACAAATCATCTCAACCTTGAGCTCTTTTATAAGCTTGATTGCCTCAGAAAATTCTTCTATGGTCAACCCTTCTTCATTGTTTGATACTTATTTCTTATTGTGCTTGGCCATAAACAATACTCTCTCATTAGCTTCTTCTTCATTGTCACTGTCTTCATTAGATGATGAGCTATCTTCTTTATAGAGAAATTTCCTTTTTAATCCTTTCTTCTTCCCAATTTTTAGTTTTATCGTAAAGTAAGCATATTCTCCATCTGAAAAACCTTCTTCGTCATCTTCCTTTTCTTCACACTTGTAGGTGCAGGTCTTTGCCTTTGAAGGTTGTTTGTCCTTATTGGTTTTCTTAGATGCAGCGAACGCAGTTTCTAGATGCGAAGTACCCTCTTCTTCATCAAGTGTCATTTCATATGTTATGAGAACTCCATGTAATTCATATTTGCTCTGTTTGGCCATATTTTCACTATATTATAAGACCGATACCTTTGCGTTGAGTCTTCCTGGTAACGTTCTAAGGATCTTTCATATAATAGTCTTTTCGTCAACATGCTCTCCCCATCCTGCGAGAGTGTTGGTTATTTCATCAACGTGTTGGAAGTATGCAACAATGTTATCATCTTCTTTCATTTGGATTTGCTCAAATTTTGCTCTGCAGATTTGAAACTTTGCTTCTTTGACACTTGAATTGCCTACATATATATTCTCAAGCTTGTCGCATACATTTTTGGCAGTTTTACAACCCAACACCTTATGATAAGCATATTCAATAAGTCAACTGGTAATAATATTCTTTGCTTTTGCATCATTTACGAAATTCTTCTTACCTTGTTCATCTGTGGTTTTTGTAAATCCATATTGAACAGTGTCCCATATTTTGTAACCTTGCGCCAAGAGATAGACCTCCATTCTTCCTTTCTATTGTGCATAATTATTTTCATTGAATAGAGGTACACCATTCTTGGTATGCTCCATGATCTCCTTCCAATTGTTAAACTGCCATTGAAGGAACCAAGCTCTGATACCAATTGTTGGAAATAATAAGAGCGGGGAGTGGCGGGCGGTGAATCAATATTCCTTTCAATTAGTATTATTATTAACCTTTCATAGCATTAGTTAATCTTCAATTATTATCAGTGCTTGTACAATGATAGAAGTAAACAAAAGGAACACAAACGCACAATTTTTAAGATGGAAACCCCCTCCGGGACAAAAACCACATGATTTCTTTTCTAATAATTCTTTAATCTTCAACTCCAATTGAAAAGGAAGCTCCAAATTCCTAGGATCTATAAAATAATTCTTCTCGATCTCCCACTGGATGGATGCTCCAATGCCCGAGCTTCTTCTGTAGTCAACTAAACGGATGCCCTAGCACCCAATGAGCTACAAATCACCCTAGCACCACCCTATAAACTTGAAGTTTTCATAGGCTTGAACTTTTTGGTAACTTCATGCACTAACTTAGCACCACCCCACCACCTTATAGAAGAACAAAAGAAGAATGCACTCCCGTACTAGGGAAAATGGTCCACTTTAAAATGATATAGAATGATGCAGAAGAAGAAGACACACTAGACCATAACCCCATCTATGACATAACCACCTAATGATTATCCTAGACCTCCCAACACTGCCTCTTCAACTCTTGGCAGATAGACACTTCTACAACTTTTAGAATGATTCTTTTACAATGACTTTGTACAATGATACTTTTACAATGACTGTATGCATTGTGTCCCACTTGAAGACTTCATGTGATGAACTTATTTTTGTCTTTTTGCACCTTGATTGTTGCTCTTGTCATTCTACCATTTCCCACTCTTCAAAACACTAGATTATGTGTTGAGTCCTCTCTTTGATGAATATATAATACCTGAAAAATGTCTTCAAGGAAATACCCATGACATGATAATAAAAAAACTTACCTCATCCTGCAAAGCATATGTCAGTGCTCGACAAAAACAACAAATTAGAATACAAAGAACCTAATGCAATTAAGAGATGAACATGCATATACATAATATACTTAATTGGAGCTTACCTCTTCTGCACCATTTTGCTGCACCTTTCTCTTTGCTGCCCTAGATAGTCTGGTCCTTTGTGGCCCTTGACATCACTTGATCTAGTTTTTTTTCTTTTTTTCCCTCTAGGATCATGATATTGAATCTGATGTATTTCTGTTATTTCAGATTCCCAATATGTGATATTTGGTCCTCTGATAGCTCATTGAGTCTTCTTTCCAATGCCACAGGTCGGACCCGATTTGGATTCTTCAAGGAAAAGTTTGCCCAATCACTCACAATGACCTAATTATGGCCTAGTTCAGTAGAGCTAACTTGTATGGCGTGCCATGTGTCATTGTTTCCTCCTTTGGCTCTGAAATTTCTATAGAGAACACTACAGTCCATTCACTATTTGCCACTTTTTATAGAATTCCAATCTCCTTCTCAGCGAGATAGTTATGATGATTTTCCCTAGGTCACAACTTTGAGATGAAATTCAGGAGCCTACAAAAATCCTAAATTCCACAGATCATATCTCTGAAACTATAGAGAAACAAGATCAGAAATTCGATCATGATGTTCATCAAGATTACCTCTCAAATGGGTTCTAATTTTACCAACAAATACTGCACTAAAATAAAATTATAGAAAAAATTCCACGATCACTACTTTTGGAGGATATATGAGATTTCTTTTTATAGAGTTGAGAGGGTCTTCTATAGAGAATGTTGGAGAGATTTTAGGAGCTTAAAAAATTATTAATTATTGACTATTAAATGACAAAAATCAGTGATAAATTCCATGCCACAACACCATGGGCTTTTAGCCGACTAATTGGGGTTACTAATTTCAATCTTGAATAACTTACAAACGTGAGGAATTACGAGGAGAGCTATATATCGATAGAAAGATATTTTTGAGTACAATATTCCTGTAATGGTTATAATATGAGAAACCATGAATGATGTTTCCCAATTTTCCATGGAAGTTCAGGGTCATGCTTGGTGCTACTTGGGTTGACATCAATGACAACCTCAGATCATCTTTAGAGCAACTCATTTCTAGCCCAATTTGCATATGTGTATGCATGAAGGGTAAGATCTTCATATTTAAGATACCATAGACCAAATACTTTGGTTCCTTGGAGATATTTGAATATTCTATTTACTACTTAAAGATGTGACTCCTTTGGATTGGCTTGGAAACGTCCAACAATCCCAAATGCATGCATGATATCTGGTCTGGTACATGTTAGATAAAGCAAACTTCCAATCATAGAACTGTATTCTGGTTGGTTTATTGTGGGAGAATCATCATTAGAACTAAGGTTACATCCTCTCACCATGGGAGTATGTACAGGGTCACAATCTTCCATCCATACTTGTTCAGAATTTTCTTGATATATTTTTCTTGTGAGAGAAAGATGCCATCTTTTTCTTGTTTCATTTGTAGACCAAGAAAATAAGCTAGTTCCCCAAGTAAAGACATTTCAAATTCTTTCTACATAACGGAAGAACAATTTTGACTCATAGATTGTTCATTACTTCCAAAGATGATATCATCAACATAAATAACAATAATTAATAGTTTATCACATTGAGTTTTTATGTACAAGTTGTTGTCTAGAAATCCTTTTGTGAAACCTTGTTGTTGAAGATATTTGTCAAGATGATAATACCATGCCCATGAAGCTTGTTTTATCCCATATAGAGCCTTTTTGACTTTTCATACAAGGTTTTCGTCAATCCTAAACATGAATCCTTTTTGTTGTTCAATATATACTTCTTCTTCGAGATCTCATTAAGGAAAGAAGATTTTACATCCATTTGATAAAATTTCAAATTTCAAATACTTGAAAATGAAAGAAACATTCTTATGGCTTCAAGTATGGCTACTGGTGCAAATATTTCTTCAAAGTCTATACCTTCTTGTTGAGCATAACCTTTACAAACAAGTCTAGCCTTGTTCCTAATGACCTCTCCGTTTTCATTCAACTTATTTTTGAATATCCATTTTTTTCTAATAATATTTTTATGATGAGGCCTTGGAACAAATTCCCAACTATCATTCTTTTCAATTTGATCAAGTTCTTCATTCATGGACTTAACCGAACATTCATCTTTACTAGCTTGATTTACATTTTTTGGTTCCATGGTGGATAATAAAGCTAGATAACTAGAAGATTCTACAAGGGTTCTTCTTGTTTGAAGCCCAGATTCCATTTCTCCTAGAATATGAATTTCTAGATGATTCTTTTGAACATACATGGATGGAGCCTTTTCTTTGCCTGATGTGTATTCTTATCTTGCTTCATTAGTTTCCTCTTCTATATCATTGTGATTTGATGTGGGAAATAATTCATCATCATCCTCTTTTGTTGATGTTACATTTCTGGGATCTGTGCATGCTTCATCAATCACAACATCAATTCATTCAACAATTTTCCAAAGTCTCTTATTGTAACATTTGTATCCTTTGCTTCTAGATGAGTAACCACGAAGTATTCCTCCATATTCTTTAGCTTCAAACTTAGCATGTTTTTCATCATTATTTTTGATGAAACATTTTCTTCCAAAAACTCTAAAATGCTTTACAGTGGGAGCCTTACTATTCCAAAGTTCATACAAAGTTTTATCACAATTCACATGAACATGAGCCTTGTTGAGAATACTTATTGTGGTATGTCGAGCTTCACCCAAGAAGGTGTCAAGAGTTCCAGACTCATCAAGAATAACACGAGCAATTTTTTTAATAGATCTATTCATTCTTTCTGCCATGCCATGTTGTTGAGGAGTATTAGCTACAAAAAATTGTCTTTTTATCCCATGTTGTTCATACAAATGAAATAATTCATCTGATATGTATTCTCCTCCTTGGTCATATCTAAGACATTTTATTTTAGATCTAATTTATTTTCAACTAATTCCTTGAAGACTTTAAATTTATCAAATGCTTCATCTTTTTGTTTCAATAAACTGATCCAGCACATTCTAGAAAAGTCATCAATGAATAAGATATAGTATTGTTCTCCACGAGGTGAATTTTTCCTCACTGGTCCACAAAAATCAATATGTATATGTTTAAGAGGCTTACTTGTTGATCCTTCCTTGGCATTGAAGTGAACTCTGGTTTGATTACCGAATTGACATAACTTACGTATGGTACTTTCTGGTATGGTGATGTTGGGTAGATCACAAACGGCTTTGAGCTTGCTTGATTTTCTTATTTAAGAAAAGCTTAGATGTCCCACCCTTTTGTGCCATAACTAGTTTTCCTCTTCCTTGCCTAGGTAACATTGTTCTTGTCCACCCTTCAATATATATAAATTTCATAGGGTTCTTGTTCCTTTTATTATGGTCTTTCCTGTTTCAAGTTCACGAACCACCCATTCTTTTGATCCGAATACCACCTCATTTCCTTGGTCACATATTTGGTTAAAACTTAACAAATTATGCTTTAATCCATAAACATACATAACATTACCATATTTAACCTTTTCTTTTAGAAAAATCAAACCTTTACCGTTAATGATAGCAGGTGAGTCATTTCCAAAGGTGACATTCTTTTATTTCTCTAAAGCATTGTATGAAATAACTTTATCTTCATCACCTATTAGTGTCAATATTTTCATCCTACCATCAGTGATAAAAATGTCCTCTTTTCATTGCATATTAGGGTCTCATTCAGAATTTGTGTCATTCCACTAGGTTGCATTCCAAATTTCACTCATTGATGGTAGTCCTAAAATAAAAAAATCATCACTCTCCGTCAAATTTGATTACTTTATGGCACACTTTCATACCTTGTGGAGTATCCATTATCCATAAAGTTAATGACATCATGCCATCGCATCGGTCATGTCATCCAAGGTCAATCCAGTCAAGGTTTTCATTAGGTCATTAGGGTTTTCATGGTTCAATAAAATTCCACTCCATTTCATAAAGCCAACAAGTGTCAAAATGATCAGTAGTCTCTTCATCATTTAATTTTGATTTTAAATGTAATATTTTTTTATTTTTCACTATGTAATTTTATGTCTTTCAAATGTAATAAGCACATGATTTCCAAGTTGCTAGTTCAGAGTTCCAAAAAGCCAAAGTACCAAAAATTAAAAGGCCAAAGTGTTCTCAATGTATATCAAGTGATCAATTTGTCAAAGAAAAAGTGAAGTGTAAAGGTATAGTTTCCAAGAGTAAGGTGAATGAAAAAAGGAAGAAAGTCAGTCTCAAGACCAATTTTGAATATTTAAACAAGGTATAAAGGCCATTAAATACCAAGGGAAGGCTCATTTGCACTCTTCTCCTTAAATATCTCACTCACCCAGACTCCATCTACCTCCCTTGACCTTTTCCCATGCCCGTTCCTCTCATTTCTCTCTCCTAGGGTTTTGAGGGCATTTCTCTTGGTTTCATGACCTCCATGGTTAAATCATCAACAAAAATTGTATCTCGGTACTATTACACCTTCACCTATCCTTAATATACCTTCCTAAGCACTTCAAATCACTCCTATCCCTCAAAATCATCATTTTTTACAAACCCTAGCCTATTACTACGCTTTTGACACTTTTCTAGACTAGGCCTGTGTCTTTCCCTTCTGGACCCCTTCCCCTCACAAAATCCTTGAAATTCCAATTTACCCTACTTCCTAACATCCCTCCCTACCTCCCAAAATTTTCCTAAGAATTTAGAAGCCCCATATCCCCTTTATTTCCCTTCATTCCTATAAATTTCCCAAATCCCTTGTCTTGCCTACACTAAACCCTAATTTCCTCTTCCATTGAGCTAGGGTTTGCTAAGGAATCATAGTAATATAAGAAGAGGAGGAATAAGGGAGGTCACATCATCAACTATGAGGCAACTCCAACTCATTAAAATCATGTCTCCATCAATTTTCAAAAAGTCATTCCAAGGGACAAAATCATTTGCCACACATAGGGCCAATTTTGCTTCAAAGTATGTTTCCAACCAAACTGAGATGAATGTTTCAAATTTGATAGAGTTTTCTGTCCATAATAGGCCAAGAAAACAAAACCTCCTTCATTTTTTACACATGTGTTATGGTTTTGGATAAATGTAAAACATACAGGTGCTACAAGAGGTTTTTTGCACTTGTGGAGTGACCTTGGCAAAATCAATTGTTCTCCTAGCTGAATTGTCCACATGACTTTCTTGATTCATCAAGTAATAACCAAACAAAGAGGGTTTTCCAATGAGCTATCATGAGAGAAATTTGGAGTTGAGTAAGACCTCCAAAAGTTTCCTGCAAGAGCACACTTCATTTTTGCACCCTCATTCTGCACTTTTTGACTAGTCTTGGTAGAATTGATTTTTGAGGGGCTATACTTGATCATTTTGAGTGCTTGATAAGTCCATTGTGTAGCCAAGAGAGCGATAATTCCAAAGAGATATCATGATATCAATTTGTACACTGGGAAGATACTCAAAACTTGGGTTCAACATGGATGGTGCACCTAGAAAAGAGATGGCGCGCGGGGCACATAAATTGCGTGTTTGACAATTCTCTGATATTTTTCAGTTTTCATCGCAGAATTTGATTTTAATCTTGGGAAATGATTATTTTACTTATGTAATTGATTATGTAAATGTAATCATGGTTATTTTACTATTACCTAGGGGAAATAC
>APFE031185686.1:116246-130248 GCA_000404065.3 Pinus taeda
ATACATTAGGTAAGTGGACTCAATGAGGTGTAATGAATCAGTTTCATTGTAATTAGGGATGAGTCACTTTGACCACCCTATACTCTAGCTATCAATTTAGATTTTGGTGGAACTACTCCTCCTCTCATGTATTTAGCCCTTGAGGCTGGAAGGAGTTTTTTTGAGGCCTATATCATGTATTTCACAGTCTTTTTAAAGGTTGGAATTAGTTGGACGTTTGGCTTTTGATCAAGAGACACTATTGTATCAGAATTTGGCCAGTTTTAATAGATGAGTTACAGTTATTTCCTTGGGATACTTGTGGTATGAGCATTCAGAATTTTTTCTTATATTTTTTATTCTAGCAATAATTTCATGTCTATTTTGTGATAGTTTTCAAGTTGATGAACATAATTCATGAGTTTTCATACTCTGTTTTTGGGAAACTTTCATAGTCCGTAATCATTTCTTCAGTTTAGAAAAAACTCATTTGTTTCAAGATTTTCCTAGATCCTCACCAGTCTAATTCATTCCACACAAATAACCTTAAGTGTTAGGTTTTATGCCTACCCTACCCCTTCGAATGTCTACAATCATACCCTTATTTTCCCTGACCTAGTTCTCATCCAACAACCCAATATCAAACAATCAAACCCTTATGCACATCATAGCTAGCCTAAAACCATAATTCATCCAGCCCTGTTGGCTTTGATTTTGTGGAGAGAGCCGTCTCTGGCTTGGTAGGGCTAGATATCAAGTCAAAAGGATGGTTTGTGGTTACCTCAACTTAACTCTTCCTTAGCCTTGGAGATCCGAAGGAGGGATAACATCATCTATCATGTGGTTTTACCATATGCTATCAATGTACCATTTATTTTCTTCTCCTTCTGCAAACAATGCTATGCCACAACTTTCACACTGTAACTCCTTCCTTTTCCATACCTTAGAATTTCTTGATATTTTGTGTTTTTGAGATGTTAGATATAATTGGCTCTTGCATTCATATTCTTCACGTCTAAGGTTATTTCAAAATGAACATTTAGTTTCATATATAGAAGGTGAGAAGTTATTATAAGTGTTCTTCTTGACTCCTGACTCATTCCTTTGTTTTCTTGCTTCTCTAGTGATGATGTTTTCATCTGCATCACATTGAGCAGACTTATGACGAAAATTATGACATAAGAAGCATTGTCCATTAAAGAAGAAATTTATGTGAACATACCTGGATGGAGCCTTTTCTTTTTCTGATGTGTCTTCTTATACTGCTTCATTAGTTTCTTCTTCTATATCATTGTGATTTGATGTGGGAAAGCATTCATCATCATCCACTTTTGTTCATGTTACCCTTTTGGGATTTGTGCATGCTTCATCGATAACAAAATCAATGCATTCAACAATTTTCCAAAGTCTCTTATTGTAACATTTGTGTCCTTTGCTTCTAGATGAGTAAGCATAAAGTATATCTTCATATTCTCTAGCTTCAAACTTACCAAGTTTTTCATCATTATTTTTTATGAAACATTTTCTTGGAAAAACTCTAAAATTCTTTAGAGTGGGAGGCTTACCATACCAAAGTTCATACAAAGTTTTATCACAATTCACATGAACATGACCCTTGTTGAGAATACTTACTGTGGTATGTCCCGCTTCACCCAAGAAGGTGTTAAGGGTTCTAGACTCATCAAGAATAACACAAGCCATTTGTTGAATAGATATATTCATTCTTTCTGCCATGCCATGTTGTTGAGGAGTATTAGCTACAAAAAATTGTCTTTTATCCCAGGTTGTTCAAAGAAATCAAACAATTCATTTGATATGTATTCTCCTTCTTGGTCAGATCTAAGACATTTGATTTTTAGATCTAATTCATTTTCAACTAATGCCTTGAAGACTTTAAATTTATCATATGCTTCATCTTTGTGTTTCAATAAACTGATCCAACATATTCTAGAAAAGTCATCAATGAATAAGATATAGTATTTTTCTCCACAAAAATCAATATGTATAAGTTCAAGAGGCTTACTTGTTGATCCTTCTTTGGCATTGAAGTGAACTCTGTTTTGATTACTGAATTGACATGACTTACATATCGTACTTTCTGGGATGGTGATCTTGGGTAGATCATGAACATCTTTGAGCCTGCTTGATTTTCTTATTTGAGAGAAACTTAGATGTCCCAACCTGTTGTGCCATAACTAGTTTTCCTCTTCCTTTCCTAGGTAACATTTTCCTTAGCCACCCTTCAATATATGAAAATTTCACGGGGTTGTTATTCCTTTTATTATGGTATTTCCCATGTCAAGTTCACGAACCACCCATTCTTTTGATCAGAATACCACCTCATTTCCTTGGTCACACATTTGGCTAACACTTAACATATTATGCTTTAATCCATAAACATACATAACATTACCATCTTCAGCCTTTTCTTTTAGAAAAATAGAACCATTACCCTTAATGGTAGTAGGTGAGTCATTTCCAAAGGTGACATTCTTTTCTTTATCTAATGCCTTGTATGAAATAAGTTTATCTTTATCACCTATCACATTTTTTTAACATCTGCTCCCAATGTACCATTTATTTTATTCTCCTTCTACAAACAATGCTACGCCACACCTTTCAGATTGTAACTACTTCATTTTCCATAGCTTAGGATTTGTTGATATTTTCTCTTTTTGATATGTTGGCTATAATTGTCTCATGCATCCAGATTCTTCATGTCTGAATTTATTGCAAAATGAACATTCAATTTAATCTATAAGAGGTGAGAAGTTATTATAAGTGTTCTTCTTGACTCCTAACTCATTCCTTTGTTTTCTTGCTTCTCTAGTCATGATGGTTTTGTATGCAACACATTTAGCAAACTTATGACCAAAATTATGACATGAGAAACATTGTACATTAAAGAAGAAATTTATGTGAACATACCTACATGGAGACTTTTCTTTGTCTAATGTGTCTTCTTCTATTGATTCATTAGTTTCTTCTTCTATATCATTGTGATTTGACATGGGAAAGCATTCATCATCATCATCTTTTGTTGCTGTTACCTTTTTGGGATCCGTGTATGCTTTATCAATCACAATATCAATGCATTAAACAATTTTCCGAAGTATCTTATTGTAAAATTTGTATCCTTTGCTTCTAGAAGATTAACCACGAAGTATTCCTTCATCTTCTCTAGCTTCAAACTTACCAAGTTTTTCATCATTATTTTTGATGAAACATTTTCTTTTAAAAACTCTAAAATGCTTTACAGTGGGAAGCTTACCATACCAAAGTTCATACAAATTTTTATTACAATTCACACGAACATGAGCGTTGTTGAGAATACTTATTGTGGTATGTCCATCTTCACCCGAGAAGGTGTCAAGGGTTCTAGACTCATCAAGAATAACAGAATCCATTTGTTGAATACATCTGTTCATTATTTTTTCCACGCCATGTTGTTGAGAAGTATTAGCTACAAAAAATTGTCTTTTTATCCCATGTTGTTAACAAAAATCAAATAATTCATCTGATATGTATTCTCCTCCTTGGTCAGATCTAAGGCATTTGATTTTTAGATCTAATTCATTTTCAACTAATTCCTTAAAGACTTTAAATTTATCAAATGGTTCATCTTTGAGCTTCAATAAAAAGATCCAGCACATTCTAGAAATGTCATCAATGAATAAGATATCGTATTGTTATCCACAAGGTGACTTTTCCTTACTGGTCCACACAAATCAATATTTATAAGTTCAAGAGGCTTACTTGTTGATCCTTGTTTGGCATTTAATTGAAATTTGGTTTGATTACCGAATTGACATGACTTACATATGGTACTTTTTTGTATGGTGATATTGGGTAGATCATGAACAGCATTGAGCATGCTTGATTTTCTCCTTTGAGATAAGCTTAGATGTCCCAACCTTCTGTGCAATAAAAAATTTTCCTCTGCCTTGCCTAGGTAACATTGTTCTTGGACACCCTTCAATATATACAAATTTCACGGGGTTCTTGTCCCTTTTATTATGGTATTTCCTATGCCAAGTTCACCAACCACCCATTCTTTTGATCGAAATACCACCTCCTTTCCTTGGTCACACATTTTGGCTCACACTTAAAAAATTATGCATTAATCCATCAACATACATAACATTACCATATTTAACCTTTTCTTTTAGAAAAATAGAACCTTTACCCTTAATGACAACAAGTGAGTCATTTCCAAAGGTGACATTCTTTTCATTATCTAAAGCATTGTATGAAATAAGTTTATCTTTATCACCTATCATGTGTTTTTAGCATCTTCTATCAATGTACCATTTATATTCTTCTCCTTCTGCAAACAATGCTATGCCACAACTTTCATATTGTAACTCCTTCCTTTTCCATATCTTAGAATTTGTTGATATTTTCTATTTTTGAGATGTTGGCTATAATTGGCTCTTGCATATAGATTCTTCATGTCTAAAGTTATTGCAAAATGAACATTCAATTTCATCTATAAGAGGTGAGAAGTTATTATAATTGTTCTTCTTGACTCCTGACTCATTCCTTTGTTCTCTTACTTCTCTAGTCATGATGGTTTTGTATGCAACACATTGAGCAAACTTATGACCAAAATTATGAAATGAGAAACATTGTCCATTAAAGAAGAAATTTATGTGAACATAGAATATTATGGTGTTGTTTACCTTTTCACTGGTGCTTCTATTATTGTTAATCCTTGGATTAGAGTGAACATGATATACCTGTGGAGTGCCTTTATTCTTTTGTTGAGGATTGAAGCTTTGTTGATTTGATTTTGCTACATTTAGATAGCTTCCGATGGTGGCTGAAGAATTTTATGTTTGAGTTGTTTCTCTAGTGTATCCAAGACCTGTCCGCATAATAGGCGAGTATTGTATCTTGATAATTTCATCTAAGGTTTCATATCCTTTAGAAAATCTAAGATTAAAAGTTTTTATTTTCTTAAGTTCATTTCCTCGACTTACTACTTCACATTCTAACTTTTCATTATGCCTTTCCTTTTCTATGGGTTGATGCTTCAATGTATCTATAGCTACTTTATTTTCTTCCAAGAAAATTTTTGAGTTGAGTAATTTATTCAAAGAAATATTTTTCCTCTAAAGCATTCATAAATTTATCATTAGACTCATTAATATATTTCTCAAAAGCCATGAGTAATTTAAGATCTTGATCAGATTCTCCTTCTTCACTATTTGACAAGGCATCACTATCTTCATGAGTATAATAAATTCTTCTATTGTTAAACCGTCTCCTATTACCTTTTGTAGTATCGCTCCATTTACCACGCTTGTCTTTATGAGGACATTTAGTGGCATAATGACCAACTCTAATGCAACCAAAACATTTGAAGGGAAGCTTACCTCTGAACCTTCTAGTGCCCAGTTGAAGTTTCTTTATGAAGTTCACCTCATCTTCATCTAATATATATCTTGATTCCTTTTTTTCTTCCTTTTATTTTCCTTTTGCATATTCTTTAAATCCAGCTTCTCAGACTTCTTAGGGACCTCGTTTTCTCATTTCAAAAGTAGACAGGATCTCGTGAAGTTGAACAATAGTAAGAGTCTGCAGATCCTACTTCTCTTCAATGGCAGACACTTTTGACTCGAATTTAAGAGTTAGATATCTGAAGATTTTCTCTACTAAAGTAGTGTCTTTTATTTCTAAACCCAATTTTTTCACGCGATTTACAGTCTCATATATACGTAGAAAGAAACTAGTAATACTTTTATTATTATGCATTCTGAGAGTTTCAAATTAAATTCTGAGAGTTTGGATTTTAACACTTTGTACCTTGGTATCACATCCATATATTTGAATTATTCTATCCCATATTTCTTTTGTTGTGTTTAACTGCATAACTTTGACAAATTATGATTCTGTCAGTCTTTCCAATAATGAATTGACAACTTTGGCATTGCTTTCATACATCTTATTTTTTGCTGCATCTATGGGAACTACGGCTAGATATTGGTAATGTCCTTCCACAATTACTCAAACATCTCCTCTAAGGGACTGAAGATAGGATTTGGTTCTTGTCTATTTCCATTGAAGATTGGTGTTTTGATAGATGTCGTTCCGTCTTCATTGCTCATCTTGGGAGATCTTCCTTCAAGCGATCAAGCTTCTTTTGAAGGAACTCCTCTCATACCTATTGATGGGAAAAAAATTGAGGGGGGGGGGGGGGGGGGGGGGGGGTGAATCAGTATTTTAAAAATTCACAATAATAATTTTCTTTTCTGAAATGTATACACGACTTTAGTGAACCCAACTCACGTATGTACGTGATTGTTGTAAAAGAAACTAGCGTATGCTCAGAAAACTTGTAAAAAAATTAATTCTTTATTTGTTAAACTTGAACCATAATGTAAGATATTTATCATGCATTTGATAAGCATTAAATAGGTGCAGTAATAGCAGAACAAAGTATCACACATGAACACCTAGATTTAAGGTGGAAAACTATGTGGGAGAAAACCACTGTTGTCATCGTCTCGGTCTTTAAACTTATTAATATCAAAAACATCTTACACTATTGTACTGGTGCATACTCATACTGGTACGCAGGCACCCATCTACTGAAGGCTACAACATTCAATCATTCGGCAACTCCTACTAGAAGGGAGCTCCAACCCCCTGATCTGATTACCAGCTACTATTGGAAGGAAGCTTCATCTTCCTCACTGAAAACTCCAACCCTCAGAAACATATGTGGACCATGTTTCATAAATTTTCACACTAGATCCACCTAATTTAATACATCACAACTTGTAGATCAACTGAAGCAAATACCAACTTAATTCAAACATAATAGGGAGATCGTTGTAAGCAAAACACAAAACTAAATTTAGAATACTGCATCACACATAGAATTAACTACAACCCTGATGAGTCATATGCCAACATGCATAAGCTACTTCACTTAAGGAAACCCACGTGTATACGTGATTTTTTTTAGAGAAAATTGCGTACATATCTCAATTTACTAAAAACTTGTAATTTTGAATCAGACACAGAGTTGAGCGGAGGTATTCTAAAATATTTTGTTCGTTTATAGAACCCTCATACAATTAGCAGCATCAATAATATTTTCAACCAATCGTGATGTCACCAAATTCAACTTCATCATTGAATCAGTTCTACTTCAGACATTATCACTCAACCTCGATCAACATGAGGACGTCATTGACATACAACAAAGAAACAACAACACTAATTAGGTCGATCATTCATTTATGAATACAAACCCTTCCTTTATATACGTGACTTTGAAAAAGTGAATATGTGCGTATACGCAACTTACCTGACTCTGCCTGCATACAAATTTGCAAATTTTGTAGAAACCCTTTCTTTATATATGCGCCTTTGAAGAAGCAGACCCACTTGTATACTTGAATTCACTGAGACCAACCTGCGTACATATTTGCAAATTTTGACCGAAAATTGCGTAGCTCTTCAAAACTTCAGAAAGACCGAGATCATAATATTCAAAGATATAAACATGTGTCAATATTTAGATCTAGTCAATCCATGAGCAAATCATACAATGGAAAGTCATTTCAAGTCTCATTTTCCTAATCCATCATTGTATTCATCAGTGCATAATTGTTCCAGATCTATGTGTCAACTATGGCCTTTACAATGCAAACATACTTCAGATTGAAGTATTCATCAAAACCCATTTCACATGCACACCTAGCACTTTCATCTTCACCTCCTTATTGTTGGGTTGTGTTATATTCTTTCCACGAATAACCTATGTAGTGAACCGGGGGGTTCTTTGCACCGATTACACAGCGGGGAGGGTCACGGGGGGGTTTGAGGGGGGTGGGTAGCCCCCCTCTACGGGGTGCGGGGCAGTGCCTCGGGAAAAACAAATTTGGACCCTATATTAGGTTGGGTGAACCTACCTATGGTTTTCGGTCCATGGTTTTGGACGCGATGGTTTTTTGTTCCATGGTATTGGATGCTTCAGCATGTATAAATATGTATTGTAACAATTGAAAGGAAGATAATGAAAAATCAAGCTGGTAGTCCCGGTTTTGGGATCCAGGGGAAATCTCTGTGCATATGTGTTTTATGTGTTATGCTCTCGCATTGTTTATTTTCTTTGTTTTAGAATTCGTATGCAAGTAATTTATGTACAGGGTTAAAACCTACACTTATATAATTAGATCCTTAGCCAATACCATCGGTAAAAACTACACTATGGATTGTAGTATTCTTTAATGGGATCAATATTCATTGGCATGCTCATTACTATCAGTCAATACCATGGTAAAGATGCCCACTATTTAGAATACCATGGTGCAAAAACTATACACGCCTTTTCTTCTTTAAAATCACGTGTACATGTGACTTGGCATTGACGAACAGGCGTATAGATATTCAAATATTCACCTGTATCAAACTTCTAATTCTGATTTGTAAACCTTTGTCCCATCATTTTGTTATTTTGTTCCATCACTCTGTCACCTCTGAACTGATCCGTGGATTCATTAAGTTTCCATATACTTGTTTTTTTACAAGTGAGTTGCCATTAAGGATAACACATGCATCATAATGGAAACAATATCCCTATCCCTAAAACCTGGCATTATAGAAATAATGAATTGGAAAATATTTTTGATGCACTATGATTGAAACAAGTAGTTACAAAATGGTTCTTTATTTTTTCTGATGTTACTAAGATGGTAAGTAGTTGACTTATAAGGAACAATCCCAAACACATGGTGGAATATATTAAGTTTTTGAGACATTGTTGAGAGAGAAAGAGTGAGATACTGCAATACGGAACTCAATGTTCTTCTTAAGACTAGGCATGAGCCAAAGTGATATAAACCATTGGTATCAAATGAGTCATGAAGAAGGATACAATTTGATCATATTTCAGGATAAAAATGAAGATTAAATGGATAACCCATGCTTGGTAAGGGCCACAAAGATCCATCTCGTAAAGGATAGCAACGGTGTTGTCTCCCTCAAGAAAGAGGAGGATCTTTAGTACTGTGCTTCAATGGAGGGACTGATATTTCTCATAAGTACACCATGTAAATGGAATATGATCAATAGAAAGGTGGAAGATAAGGGTACAAACATGATTTAACTATGTTAATTCTACAAAAAGATTACATGGTTCAATTCTTGTGCACAAAAAGTTAGGTTAACTATGTTAATTTATTTGAAAAGATTGCATGTTTCTTTTGCATACAAAGATAATTCAACTCTTATTTTTGTTGAAAATATTTTAGAGATAAGTTAACTATTTTTTTGTGCGTAAGGAGATAGTTATCCATGATAATCTTCATGCATTTTATCTAATGCATCTTGGAATTTTATGATATATTTATCTAATGAATATGATTATATAGCATTATTAATATGAAATTAAACTAATAAGTTGTAAAAATTCTTTCACTTCTATAAACCATCACGACAAGGTTTTTACTTCTAACATTGTAGAATAGTGTGTAATCAACTAGTTCTATATGTATTTCCCACAACAATAATTTCAGGTAAATGACAGAGAAAACAAGCCAAAGATTTCTTTATTAATTATTAAATATTATAAGTGTCTCTAAGATATTGCGGTATATTTATAAACTTGAAGAAAATAGATGTAGCTACTTGTATATTACAATTACCAACACCATCATAAGATGCATATATTTTCCATGATATCCTCTTAAAGGAGACCAAGACCATTTCTATATTTTTTCATAGATTGTCAACACTTGTGTATGTTTAAGAGTTCGGTAGTTAGCACAAAAACTATTTAGTTTCATGATAATGCATTACAAAAAATACCGTTAAGTATTGTATTCAGTTGAAATGCATCATGGACAATGGATGATTATGGTGGATGTAAATCTTGTCTTGGAATTTATGGTATGCATTAATGCCTCTTGGAATTTTATGGTACACTCATTTTAAACCTTGGCAAGGAGAATTATATGGTTTGCACACTTTGGATTGGAGGTTGATAATATAAATGTGGGTTACATATGGAAATACATTGCATTAGGGAAATACAATAGTGACGTTATGATCATTTTTTCATTCATAAATAAAAGTTGATTCCTAAAAATGCATTCACCATTTAATAATTCTATTGCATTTCTTAATGCATTTGAAAAATAGATAGCATGGTGTTCTTATATATTGTATGAATTCAAGTGAACTATGAATGAAAAGGCTTTATTTTATAATCTTTAAGAATATATTTAATCCATGTGTAATAGAAGATGAATAGGCACACTCTTCTAATCCTTGTGCATGTGAAATGTGGATAAAAGGAAATAGTTCTATAATGTAGTGCATTTATTTAATGCATTTGAAATATGGGAAAAATAATTGTGCACTTATAATTGTGTGCGTTTGCATTATAATTGGGAGTAAAGACAACAAGATGAATAGTATTTTATATTGTTAACATATTTTATTACATTGATCATTACAAGATTGGTTTTGTAGTAAAAGAAACAAGTCCAATGTTATCCATGGTTTTGCAACAAGAAGAATAAGTGGAGAACAATACCATGGTTGTGAAAATATATTCTCATAGTTTTGTAATTCGATTAAATGCATTAAAAGTATGGTTTTTAATATAACAGTTAAGGTATTGTAAGTGTTAAATAGTTATGGTTATGCATGTAAATTTAAAATATTAGTTATGGATATGACTTTTACTTTCATTTATGCATGTGCAAGAAAGTGTTTCCTTGAAAAGAGGTATTATGCATAGAATATTATTAATGATTTTAAAATGATAACTAATAGAAATTAAATATTGGAGATTAGGAGATTTCGACTCCCACATTATATTTCATGAAAAAGGTCATAATATTTTCAATGTTGATAATATTAATATTAGAGTTTATTGATGATAGTGGTTGCAAGAAAGAATCGTGACTTTTACAAATATTAAAGTGATAGTTTCTAAACTAACCTCTTTTGCAGTATTCAAAATATGGATTATAACTAACACTATTGTGGGAAATGAATTCTTTAGGTATGATTATTATCACATGTAGAATGAAATATCGTTTAACACATTTTACTATGGTTAACTTATGTTGGTAAATAAATGTGCCATGAAGACATTGTTCTTTAATAACAGTGGGGTAAAGTGTTCGAAAATAATGACATCATGTGTAATGTAATGACCTTTAGTTAATTATGCTTGAATTAACTATTATATCTCTTTTATAAAATTTCAACAATTCATAAGGGATGGACTCCATTGTTGCCATTGAGTGAGGGGTGAACTCCCTCACGAAAAATGTAATAAAATAAACATTTGTTGGTATTTCCCTTTGGTGTTTCTAGGGTAATATCAATGTCCACTTGTGTGATTTCCTATTTTTTTATCTTCATGATGTCTTTGCATGACATTGGAAATTACAACATATAGTGTGTCATTAATACTTTCTCATTAATTAAAAAATTTTAGTGATGCAAAATTGCAACATATTGTATTATAATAACTGGTTGCACTATTGTTTATTCCTTTACACAATAACTAATCCATTTCTATGGTTACTTAACATTATGATGGTGATTTCATCTGATGACCAATTAAGTATGTGATAAGCCTTTAGTGGCATGTTACATGTTTGTAAAAACTGATTGAAAAAATAATTAACCTTGGGTATTTTCTATGAGGTCTAGTGAGGGATGTCATAGGATAGAGGATACCTTCACAAATCCAACATGATGAAATCTACCACCTAATGAAAAATATTGTCTTAATTTTTCCATGCTATAAGATGGTGTTGTAAAGAAATCTATAGAAGGGGAGCTAAAAATTTGTTTTTGAGGCCATCGATGGCTCAATCAAGAACTTACAAATTTCAATCGAGAACTTTACATTAAATTTGAAATAGATTGATCTCATGTTTAACAAACCATTGATTGAGTTACTAGCAAGGTTAAAGAAGAATCTTGATCGAGAAAACTATCAATCAAGATATTGTTTCCTTTAGTACCAAACCATGAAACCTGAAGTCTCAATCGAGTTATAAATTGATCAAGCTCTTCTAATCATTAACTCACACCAACACCAAAAACAAAATATTAATAGAATGATTAATATTTATGGACATTATTTCAGAGCTAGGATCTCGATCGAGTATTTCTGGTCATAAAGTTATAGAAACCAAGTATTTATTTACACACATAACTAGGGCCTTGATCAATTTATTTCTCAATCAAGCTCCTTCCACCCAATAAAAGATAAAACAAAAAATAACAGAATAGTCATGAAAAAATAACGCAGAACATGGAAATTACACAAAGATTAAATAATAGAGAACAAGAAAATTACACATAGATTAACAAAAAAACATGGGAAATTGGAGAATCCATTCTCAAAAAGGGGCTTGAATGCCAAACCAAAAAGAAACCTAGGAAATTACTAGAGAAACTATGAGGCAAAGGTAACCAATTTTAAGAGAACAATAACAAGAAGAAGATTATCCAATTCAACGAATTGGTGTGAATAATGGTAATTCTTTGTCTCACTTTTTATATTACAATTGTAAATTGTATTCATTATTAATATAAAATAAACAAAATCATATTATATATCCAAATTCCAATGATCTTATTTACAACTTATAGAATATAGAAGAAGACAATGAAAGAAACTAAAAGAAGATGAAAAATGAATGGTACATATAAACCTAGGCATGACCAAAATATTGAGTTAATATTGGTAATCCAAGAAATACGATTTGAAAAGTAAACAAAGGAGAATGAAAAAATGGAACCACAATAAAATAAGCAGTGAAAGTAATACTAGGTATTTGAAAAACTTAGGTGAAACAACAGCTAAATAATCCATAAAACAAAATGAAATTTCATAAAATCTGTAAGAAAATTAATGATATCCTTGTTATTGGTTCTCAATGATGGACCCATTTTTAAAATTCCTTATATTATTTTTAGATGAAAACGCATAAGGAATTTATTTTTGTATGTACATTAGTCAAATTATATCAATTTAATGGTTTCTAGCCATGAGGAGGAAACTATATCCCCATAAATGCAATGATGATGGTTCATGGTAAACCAATAATCACTAACGTCATCATAAATGAACGTTTATGGTCAAAGAAAAAATAACTTGGTATGATTAATGGTTCATTGCAAATTAGAAACCCTTTGAGAAATGATATCAATATTCAATTGTAAACTATGTACCACCTAATAATTGTAGTGGTTGAGGGTAAGCCAAAAAAACTAAGGATGTGATTTGACCAAAAAAATTGTTACATTTCAATATTATTTGCATGAGTTACAATTCATGGAAATATTTACAAGAGGGATTAGAAAAATGGGTCGTCACATAAGTGCTCCAAAACCTAGAAACATTATATTGATTAAACCTCAACATCCTTGTAGCATGTAAAAGAGAGAAAAGGTGTCAAGAGTTAGAAGTAGCAAGAGTATCCCTCCTTCCAATGTGTATGTTGAGAATTCATTCTTTGTTAAACATAAAACAAAATAAGATATTATTTACACCCATAAGCATAACATAATGGTTCCTTGAATCCTAAATGATGATAATTGCATTCTGAACAACTCACAAGTTTCTTTTTGGAATCCTCATTAAGGTTATGAAAATTTGTTCAATTGTGTTCAAAAGACATACAAAGTGTAGTGTAGATTCTTGCTTGCACAAAACGAGTCTATTATTGCATGTCACTACAATTCTCCAAGGAAATTTCATGACTATTGAAGAGGGAGTCCATACAGGTTGCTTGACTTTAATTTGAGTTTGTGGAAAACCTGTGATCAGTTATGAAACCAACGTTTCGGACTAACTTGGTGAGTCCATCATCAGGGCAATGAGATAGTATTTTGAGAAGAGAGACTGAATATCAGAACCTTATTAATAGATGAAAGGTTTTTAATTTTGTTATTATTGTTTTTGGTCGGCTAATTAATTAATCATTTGAATATTTATTTAAATGAATATTAGTTGATTAATTACTTATTTAATTAT
>APFE031185686.1:145635-176471 GCA_000404065.3 Pinus taeda
GTATCCAGAACTACTCAAGCGTTGAGGACAACACTTTTTTGAAGGCGAGGGGCATGTTGGGTCCCTATAATACTAGTGATTACCCCATTACTATTGTAGTTATACCCTTATTAATATTGTTGTGCCCCTATTTCCCCCATATTTTTATTACTGTGCCCCATAGAATCCCTCTATTGTTATTTTTGTGGCTTTATTATTATTGTTAGGTCGGCTGGGTTATATTGTGACTCCTTAGACTCCTATATATAGAAAGGAGGTTTTGTCATTTGAATCATCCAAGAATTGTTCATTTATGTAATGTAAAGGAGGTTGCCCCCTCGAAGAGGCTGAATTCTAAGGCGTTGATCTATCTTTTCTATCTTTTCTTGAGCTGGTTTCATAACAGTTTTTTTAGAATAAATGATTTATAGGTGGGAGAAGATATAATGAATGTCGTGCTTTGGCATTGTTCCATGAGAACTTTCCTATTGATCCAAACCAATCTGAGATGTCATATGTCATGGTGACATGGAATAAATATGAGTATTCCATGCTAAGCCAAGCATCTTCTTCAACTCTTGCACCTAGGAGGATCAAATATGTTGATGATGACATTATTATTTCAAAATCCATGGGGAAGTTTAAGAACAAAATTTATAAATATGAAAAATACTCACACGGGTCCAAGTGGCAAGCTTTTGACATTAAGTATTCTAGTGAGGTATTCCAACCAGGCACAATCTTATCAGTGCTAGACTTACCAAGAATTACACATTTTCTCCTCAGACAGAGAACTATAGTGAGTACTATCACTCGAACCCAGCCTCATTCACACATTTTCTATACAAACATGCACAATCAAATTGTTATGTTAGATATACCACTAACGAGTCATGTGATGTGATTAAGAAGTATCACTTCTACATCCGTGATGATTGTGATCATTCAGAAGGAATTAGATTTGGTTAGATGGTTGTGGAGGGAAATTCAAGTTAGCACGTAGTTTTTACTAGTTGAGTCCATAGAGGACCCACTCAATGGACCTCTAACATATCATGTGTATTAGTGGCATACTAAAAAATAGCCTTAATTTGACTACATATTGGAAAATATATCTAAAAAACACATTTTTAACCCCATATCAATACAAACCAAATACACATTCCCAATTTAAAAGATTCCTACTTTCACTAGATATTGTAGGTATCCATTTTTTCATTAACATTTTTTATACCTTTTTATATTTTTTCATAAACTTCAAGCTCCATTTCTTATACATTCCAATATAAAAATACTTTACCCCCTATTATATGTAGGTGAAAGAATGAAGATGGCTTACACTTTTGGGTCAAATGTGGCAATGAAATTTCAAGTTTTTTCTCTTTTATCAAACTACACCTATCAAAATTCATATAAGGATTATTAATTTTGATTTGGAGCAAAAATAAAATATGTGGATAATTATGTTATTGTCGTAATGATATTTTTTTACAAAAAAATTAATGATGTATAATCTCTCAATTTTCCATTAAATGCAATATATGTCCTTTCAAATTTTTGAAAAACTGAAGAGTTATGTGTGTGTTCACGTAGCATAAATTAGTCTAAAAGTGTAATTTTATTATATATATTATATATATTATATATATATATATATATATATATTTATATATATATATATATATATATATATATATTTAATATATATATATATATATATATTATAAGCATGATCTATAGGGGAGAAATAATGTTTTCATATTAAAACATTATTTTTAATGCAAAATCATAATTTTTATTATTTTTCGAAGTTGACGAAGTAATATTTCAATTGCATTTTGAAAACACATGTGTGTTCACAAAATATTTTTTCAACATTTTAAACAAATTGAAAAACCAAGAGTACCCTTTTGAAGAGGAATCGTAAAAGAAGGTAGTGGTATTTTTTGAAATTTTTTCGTTGTGTATATTTTATGTTATTTATTTTTCATTCAACCCCTTTTAAACTATCCAAAAATATTTAAAGTGTTATGTTTAAAAATATCTAGATGAAAAATATCATATGAATTTGAAACTGTCAAATTCATATGCCATTGGATAGAGGATTCTTTCATGAATCCAAAGTGATCAACTCTGCCACCTAACATTAGTATAAAATGGCTAATTAGTTACTAAACAAATGACTAAAATTTGCATATAAACGAATATTTTTTGGTCGATGACCAATAGTAGCTAATTTACAGTATCTTATAACACAACTAATGTTTGGTCATTTTTAACTTAGTCATTAATTGGTTGTCTCAATTTTATTATCTAGTAGTATATTTAGTCATTAATTTGGTCATTAATGTAGTCATTGATTTAGTGATTAATTGCCACAATTAATGACCAAATATACAACAAAATATATTACTAAATGATCACCCGAGAAAAACAATTAATGACCAAAGAAATATGTCTACATTTTGGTCATGTTATAAGATACTTTAAATTAACTACTAATAGTCGTATATATGAAAAATTTAGTCATAATTTGTAATCACAAATTTATCATTTATAGTAGTCATTTATTGTTTTTTGTTAGTTTCATATTCATTATATAAATGACTGCTTTATTAGTTTATAGTCATTTCATTTACTTTCATTAACAACCATTACAATCAACTAATTTAATCGTATATTCATGTTGTTTGTGTTCATCATTAGTCAACATAAACTACTAATTTAGTAGTTTTAGATTTATTTTATACATTCATTATTAATCAACATAGATTAATTAGTATGGTTTTGCAACTAAATTTAAAAAAAAAAGTGTCATACAATGTACATGTTCATCTACTATGAAAATGCAAAGTTACAAATGTTAATTATAATACAAAATAATATCAAGTGCAACTATAAATAATTTCAACCACGAAAATTATCTTATATAAAATGTCAAGTATTATAATATGAATTTTCAACTTAATATTGGTTGGAGTAAAATTTACACATGAAATATTGGTTCATCACTTCAAAACATTATCATTGTTTTGCCAAGGCATTGCAGGTGAATTCACCAACTCTGAGGACTTGACCATTAGACTTTGTGTGTGTCTTATACGGGATATTGGTTGTACAAGTACCACTAGACCAGTTCTCTTATCTCTCCCTTCAATTTGCATTTTGTCACTCCAGTGTTATTGTTCTCGTCTTTCATCAATTCCTAATTCTTACCATCAATACTGATTTCCTTTTCTGAAAAAGAAAGACGATACAATGAAAAGTATAAGACATGGAAGACGATGAACATTCAAATATAAAATAAAGTAGACTGTAAAGGATTTATATGACATATACCTTAACATCAACAATATTGTCAATGCATTTTTCCCAATAAAAGCAATAAAATCGAACAAGTTTCCTTCAGTTGGGCAATAATGGCCATTATGTGGCCAAATGACTTGTATAAAAAAAGCATATAAAAGATCACAATAGAAAATAACACCTTAGTAAACTTAGTATTCAACCTTCAAGGAATGCTCGGCACAATCATGCTAACTAAGTTACATGCTAAAAAAATCAACATGTAGATTACTTATGTAGTGTGTGAGTGTAATCAAAACTCCTCGAAAAAACCAAAGCTAAGTGTAGAAAAAAATGAAATGAAGTAAAAGGGATACAATAATAGGATAGCCTTGTATACATGTATATAACTGGAGAATGTAGAAGGCTAAGTGAATAAGTCCAAGGCTGAAGGTCAACTATGTCAAGAATGCCCAAGTCTGATGAGCATTCCTTTAGATAAGAACTACTATTTGGCTCCATTACCACATATGAATAAGCCAACTAGTCAATATCAAATTATTAATGTTTTTCCTATATTCGTGGATCACTACAATATCAGTGGATAAATTGCAAAGACAATTCCCTTCCCATTGTGATCCTGATCTATGGTAAAATATATTAGATGTGATTTTGAGCAAATTTCTAACATCAAAAATATGTAGCAATCACTACTAGTAATCCCCCAAATAGGATTATTTTTGAATGTAACTTTCAGATTCTAGTTGCTATATGATTGTTTAATGGAAAATCCACACTAAATTCCAACACCAAACTTCCAATTGGAGGGAACACCTATGGTCATCCTCAATCACTCAAACTCAAAACATTAGTGATCATTATAATGGAAAGATAAAATAATATTTTTGATCTGTTTTATAGATTTACATGCAAAGCACCAATAGTTTTCCCATATTTACCATACTTGTACTTTCCAAGATATAAAACATGGATTGATCTTTTATAGAAAATAATTGATTCAATACAAATGAAAATTCAACATATTACAGCAATACCATCAATGTTTGATCCTCAATTAGTTCAAACTAGTTAGCACAAAAACTTTAAGAAAGAGCAACAAGTAGAAAAAACAAATCCATCAATTAATAATCAATAAAAAAGGATAAGCTTTTTGTTGAAGCCTTATAAACAACTATAAATTATATTGATAATCCACTGCAACTAGCGGTCTTTTTCAAAGAGGAATAATACATGGAGTACTCATGTTCCAAATTATTTTATTTATCCATGAAGATTTCTGTTATCCTTAAAACATAATTCGCATTCAATATTTTAGGTTTCTCAAGCTTCCCAAAGGCCTTGCTAAATGAAGATATGAATTTCATTGATTTCCATAAAATGCTTCTCGTACTAAAAAAATATAGTTTGGCCATGTGATAGATAATTCAAGAAAGTAAAAAATTTTGAACAATATTTCTTAGAATTATTAATGTTAAAAGGAAAACTTGCATATTTCGAGTAGAAAAAGAAGCATAATAGAGATGGTCAATATTACAAAACAATAGAGTGGATATAAAACTGCGGGTAGAACTAACAAAATCCTAATTGTTATACAATTGACTGATTATTCTAAGTGAAGCCAACTAGTTGTGTACATGTTTTCATTTTCATATTTCTTTCCCATATCTTTATTGGACATGGAAGCTAAGTTGCATGCATATCACAAGGTTGTTGATGAGCCTCAGTATTGCAACAAGAATGCTGCAACTCCCAAGGCTACCAGCTTTAATTATCAGCCCGGTGTTCGTAAAAAATTAAGAGGTATTAGCACTATATGTGTAGCATACAATGTGTCCTTCCTTTGCTTTCATGATGTAATGGAGTGAATGTAATTAAATCCTAAACTAATTGCAGAAATGTAAATGTTCAAAATAGAAACCTTAACCTATTGCAAGAAATAAAATATTAGGAAAGAAAACCTATTATAATTGCATAAATTAAATATCATGAAATAAATATAAATAATTACATTTACAATAGTTTATATCCATTGACATAGTTCACTAGATGTGGCAATCAAAAAAATCATTATTATATTATCTAGTTCATAAATTTGTCCATGAACCCAAATTATTGAGATGTTTTGCAAGAGTAGAAAGACAAGTCCTAAGTGGTTTTTATTCCTCATGAACCATTGACTTATATCCTATGGGTTATGATTCAACCATAAGAGACACAAATCAATATTTTTGAGCAAATATGGGTAAGTATACACATGTTGGAAGAGTGCTACAGGAAGTTACAGATTTGCTACAAGAAAATATAATTCACCAAATGACCAAGTAAATCAAATCCAAATTGGATGGGACAATTTTGTTTATTGAAAAATATGTCTTAGATCTCCCCTCCAAGTGGAATCACTCAAAATAACCTCTGTTAACACATGTTAAAAGATAGCAAAAAATTACTATTCTAAAATCTAGAAACTCGAGAACTAGTGAGCTAGTTAATCTATTAAATTCCTAACCTAATCAAGTGCAAATTAAATGGGGTGATTTTTTTTTTTTAATTCATGTTTTCATGATATAATTCAAGTGTAATCAAATCAATTGACGCTCATTATAATGTTCTAAAAAATAGCAGGAAAATACTACTATTTGCTACAAGGGACTTCCAGAAATTTAGATTTGGGAATAAGAAAACTAATCCAAGTATCTAAATTATTAATGTGACCTTACAAAGATGTTCCAAGGATGAAATCATGCTTGGGATACTGCAAATTAACTTAATTCAACCATTTAACCCAATCCTACAACAAGAAATCATCAATACTAAATGCAAAAATAGAAAAACAACAAGAACAAGAGATGCATGTGAATAAGAAGTGAAAAGAAGAAAAGTAAATTATAAAAAATGGCTCTGAGGCTCCTGGGATGGCCAAGCCCAAGGAAAATCAGATTCTTATGAAGAAGACCAAGATTTAGAAGTTGAAAATGGTACCAAACTTCATTATTTCCATTAATGCAATTACATCGCTAGAAGAAATGGAAGTGGAGTTGCAAAAATTCAAGTTTTCTCCACAAGAAGACTAAGAAAAACCCACCCCTGGAGGAAAATTCGAGTTGTTTTTTATACAAGATGATGACGAATAATTCTCCTTGAAAGGAGTAATATTTCGCCTCCAAAATTCCACAAATAGTGTATCTGGTTCCCAACATTAGGAATTTTCATTAAATGATAGGGAACACATTCCTAGATTTTCTCAATCATTGGAGCTCCAAAATTTGTTCAACAATTTCATAATATCTTGTTCATTTATTATCCAATATTGATCCTCCTGTAGTAGGGAGAAAGTCCCTAAATTATCTCCTCCTGCAAACCTTCATATTCTACCTAATATTCTCACAATATTCCACAAAAATAAATAATATTAGGCACAAATGTGAAATTATCAATAAACCTTCCTAATGAATATATTAAAGTTAAAAATGCATTATCTAATGCAAAAAAAAATGTTTAATGTGCTAACGGATGGTTATATGGGCCTTAATTTATGTCTAATTAAAAGGCCCATTATACCCCCTGTTAAAAGTGTTGCTCATCCTCTGAGAAACTTAGTGACCTCATTATGACTCATTCATGGCCCTGATGGCCTCTCTCTTGTACATTCCTCAGTCCTTTCTTTTAATAAGGTTGGTTGTGGGTTATGCAAGGACAAGCACAAAATCTAGTTTTTCTTTTCATGATTGTTTAACAGTCCTTCAAGTACAAAAACATAACTTTCCTCTTTGCAAGTGAACTTTGTTGGTTTGTAGATCCATGTCATTCACATCCTCTCTCTGGAAACATTCATTCCAATTTCACTCAATTTTCAGCTATTTGTGCATAGAAAAATAATAGTGTTTCTAGAGACCATTAGCTTGCCTTTTCCTGTTGAAGATTTTTCGGTTTGGGAAGGTCTTCCACATCCTTTTCCAATCTCCTACTTCCTTTCTCCACCATTTGGACACCTCTGAAACCCTCAAAATGCCATCAGATGTGGTCTTGTAGCAAACAAGAGAATCATGTAGCAAACCTATAAAAGACCACAAAATCTATCAAATCTTGACAAAAATTGTACCTCATGCTTAACTTTTGCCTCTTACCTTTCTATAACATCTTCTAGGCCTTAGAAAAAAACTAGAAAAAGATTAGAGACCTCTTGGAAATCCTCTTTTCATCACTGTAGATTGAATTCTATTTTGATGGTGAATACCTTCTTGTCTTTTTTTGCCTTCTTCTTCTACTTTTTGGCCTAGATGATTGCCTAATGGGATTTCGATTTCCCTATTTTGATTAGGTCTCTCTTAGGGACTGCTATTTTGGGTTTTAGCGCAATTTCTTCGTTTCTTCCTTCTTCCTCCTTGAGTTTTTACTTTTGCTAATTTCCATCTTATCCATCTTCTTCTTCTTCTTCTTCATTACCTTCTTCTTCTCCTTCTTCTTGGTTGTGGGTTTTCTATGGTCAGATCCACCTCCAATAGCCTTCAATACAACTTTTCAAAGCTGGAAAGGAAATTGTCTATTTCTATGAAAAGCTTTAGATATTCTCGTGTAATGAGGGTTTTATGACAAAGGAAAAAAGAAAAACTTTCTCATATTTCTTAAAGGAAGGCTAATTTCATGCTCAATAAAAAATAATTGTAATTCCCCTTCTTATCATGCTCAATCCAAAGGAAACATCCATATTTCATTTTTTTATTTTGTAAACATTTATCAAAAGTTTTTGATATGTTGTACTACTGAAAAAATGAAACTTTTTGCAAGCTTCTTGTTCACATATGGAAAGGAGAAATATGTATTTACCTTTGCTTTGGGTATTATCCTCTGAATCCTGGTGTTTTGGAGTGAAATTCCTCAAAATCAGGGTCTTTTACAACAAGTTTTTCCTTCTTGTAACATCTCTATTTTTCTTATAGCACAGAATCTGTCTTTCCTGTAGTAACCATGTTTCTCCTGAAGTAGCTATGTTTTCTCCTATAGTAGTGGAGAATCATCTTATAGCTGGTCACTCTTGGCTCCCCAGGTGTTTTGATTTCTCTATGAGGCTTGTGCTACTTCCCCTTAGCTTGGAGGGAGGTTATTCCTTCAATCTACTCCTTATTTCCCTCTAATTATTCCTTTCGTTCATAAGTTGATTGCTTAATTGTGATTAGGGTTGTTGAGGGAGGTTGAGGCTTCTAACCAATCCTTAGCTTATAAAACGTCATCTCTTATGCATAGACAACAAATTTCTAACCATAACACGCTCAAAGAGAAGAGATAAATAATATTTCATACACGTACCTAAATGTGGATAAGGTTGTTGGAGGTTATTGCATGTTGTTGATGGGCCATATACATCATGATATCTTGGTGCATGTCTTCAGAACTTGATTATACCTTGAATGATATCTTCACTTGTGTGTGTAGGTTCCTCTCCAATGTCTAGGTAACCTCTACTAGTGGAATGTTTTCCCAATTGCACATATGGCTTCATCATGCTTCCGTTGGTGGGAAAAAAAGATCTTAGAGATTTCTATTGTGACTACACAAGTTGGTATAAGAGGAGATTTTTTCGTATCGAAACCTTTTGTTTCTTTCTTGTAGTCTTCATCCAACATGGTGTTGTTTATGGGAGTGATGAAAATCCATGTAAATAGGGTTGCAGTCATGAGGAGGTAATGTGAATAATGGAGATTAATGCTCTATGTGTGTTTTTTAGGAAGGACAAAGTGAACATTTTGAGCAAGGTTCGGTGAAATGTAGTGGATGAGTGATGGAAGTGGTGTTGGGGGGCCTCTCTCAACCTTCCCTAAAAAGAACATGAACTTTTGACCCATTTTCCAATCGAATTTCCTCTTGTAGCTTCTTCTCATTCATCTTGAAGTGTTACGGGATCTTCTAGTAGCAATTCAGGACAACTTCTTGTAGCAGACTTGTTTTGTCCATATCTCCTAAATTTTAGACTAGATTGACCTCACATTTTCTAAGAATGTTTCCATCATCCTTCTGTACCTCCCCATAAAACATCTTGGCTAATGGATGCATGAATCCCGATAAAAATAAAAAATGGATGTAGGTGATGGAAGATGATTTCTCAAAAAGTGTGCACTAGAATTTGCTGAAATTTCTTTAGCATGTTACCATCATCCATATGCATCTCCCCTTGAAATAAATCAGTAAATGGATGCACAGTTTTCATGATATGACAAAAATAATTTTCTTCTCTTTGTATTTTTACTTTCTATAGCAAAACAGAGCCTTCCTGTAGCAATTTAGGATGGCAAGGAAAATGAATGGGAAAATCTTGGGAATGATGGTTGGATGGTGGAAATAGATTAGGGTGATAGATTAGCATGGACTTGGTCCTTCTGGAGCATCTGAGAAAAGGAGGAGAAAGTCCAATTTTGACTTCCTTTAACTAGAATTTTGACCAACTTTCTTTTCTTTCAGTGCCAACTTGTTTTCGTTGCTTGCAAAGGTTTGAGAGCACCTACATTCATGAGAGAGAGATACATGGAGAAATGATTTTTTTTTTAATTATTCTAGGCCTACTAGATGCCTCAATGAGGTTTTCAACTAGTAGCTACTTAGGGGCCTCAAAGGATGTTTTCACCTATCATCTTTTCTTTTTTTCTTATTTTCTTTTCTTTCAACCCATTGACCACTTCATGGAGGTTTTCAAACAATGAGCCAATCTCAGAATCCTCGAATTAGGTTTTCACCAGAGATTTTATTTTTTTCTCTTATTTTTTTATTTCTTTTTATTTACTTTTCTATCCTACTCTACTTGGAAAAAAAATCATTTTCAAGTGTATGAATACTTAGAATGGAGCCATGGAGCCACTTTCATAACAAGATGACAGATAAAATCATGTGTAGGCTCAAAACATATTCTTTGACATGTACATGAATGTCAGATACCAACTGCTCTCACTAAGATGATATTAAGAATTGTTGAAGAAGAGTTTGTTGATGCAACCTAATGACTGTCTAGAACCATATTTCAATATAGGTGTGATTCCCCTGGTCCACTTGATGATTTGGATCATTCTTCATGTCTTCTTATACCATGACATTCAAATATTCATGTTTTTGAAGATTATTCTCTTGAACACATGGAGGATCTGATGGTAAACATGAGGGCACTTTCCTAATCTCTAATTCTGATGTCTGCTACTCTTCAAGTGAAACCCATGATTATTGGGTCTTCTCATTCAAATCTTCTTTTCCTGCATGTTGTCCTTCAATGAAATCAAGAGAATCTATTTTTTGCAATACTCTTCCTGGGCTAAGATGAATACCATTTAGATCAAGACGATATGTTTGGAAGTGTTGTGCCTCAACTTTATAAGTGGGATAAGCTACTTCCTTGTGTAGGTTTGGAAATGGTGGTACATCTAGTTGAGTGGGAGTGGATATTTGATATGGATGTGGTTGGGGTTGTGGTTGTGGTGGAGGTGGATGGTAGGGATAGCATGGAGTTGGGTATGGAGGATATTGAGGAAAATATCGAGGGTATTGTGGATGGCTCCCATAAGTTCCTTGCCAACCTTGTTTCCAAAATTGGATTTTGGGTTGAGATGGCCGAGGTTTCCAAGGAAAGGGTGCATTCCAATTACGTTGAGATGGATGTGCATAGGATTGAAATTGTGAATTAATATCTTCGATCACATAAGGTTGAATAGGATTGAATATTCCTTTTGAAGCTACATAACATAGTTTCATCGACAATTGCTTGCTCCATTGTCTTCTTGGTAAGATTCCTTCAACCTTGGTAATGAGGGGAAACATTTAACATCATGTGATTCTGCATGGACAACACAAATATCATCATCTTCTATTTTCTCATTTTGTATTCTTAACATTTATACTTGTTCACTTAGATTGCTACGAAATTATGTTTTAAAGTTATCAAGAAAATTTCTGAGTTTAGCTTGACTTAGCAATATTGATGTTGATTGACTTACTCTTGCCCTCCCTCTTCATATGCGTTTGCATGTTTCACAAATTTCTTCAAATGATAATTGGTATACATCACCTCTACTCATGAGATCAAGAAGATCAATCCACTCATCTCTAATTGTTCTAAGTAAGAGGGTTTTTAGTGTGTTAGATCGTAAATGATGTAATTTCCCCCTCTTGAAATTATATTTGAACCTCTCTATTAGATATTCAAGGCTCTCATCCTCTCTTTGGTTCATTCCAAATATTTCTTCCTTAAGATCACGGTCTTTATGTTTTCCTAGAAATATCTTTTGTATATCATTCCATGACCTTATTGAATTACTCCCTAAACTCATGAACCATTTAAGAGCTCTATCCTTCAATGTTTCCGGAAAAAAATATCAATTTTTGAGTTTTTAATAAGTAATCATAAGATTTAAAAACAATTTCAAATTCAAAGAGAAAGGTTTCCGGATCCTCTAACCTCATACCATGGAAGTTGGGAAGGAAATGTGGAGGGATGTTCTTCATATGCACACTGACATTAATATCTTGAATGGGAAATACAAGAAGATATTATTCATTGTCATCATCTCCATCCATTTCTCCTACCTTCTCAGTCACCTCTTCTTATTTTACCTGCAAAAATGAATGGTGATGTGGATCTTACTGCACCACGTGATCAAATGGGGGGGTTGGTGTTGGAGAAGTATTTTTTCCTTTTAATAAGAATGCTAATGCAATGAAATTTTAGGTTTTTGAAATGAGATATTCTTAATGTAATTTTTTTGTTTTTACAGAGGGTAAAAAAAATGAATAAACAAGGGAATAAAACAATGCATACTTTGACACCTCCATGACAATGGTGCCAAAAAGTGATGAGCCTCAGTATTGCAACAAGAATGTTGCAACTCCCAAGGCTACCAACTTTAATTGTCAACCTGGGGTTCGAACAATATTAAGAGGTATCAATACTATATGTTCAGCATACAATGTGTCCTTCCTTCATTGTCATGATGTAATCAATTAAATGTAATCAAATCCTAAACTAATTGCAGAAATGGAAATGCTTGAAATGGAAATGTTAACTTATTGTAGGAAATAAAATACAAGGAAAGAAAACCTATTCTAAGTGCATAAAGTAAAGATCATGCACTATGTATCAATCATTACATTTCAAGGAGTTTAGATCCATTGGCAGAGTTCATTGGATGTGACAATCAAGAAAATCATTATTGTACTATCCAATTCATAAATCTGTCCATTAACCCAAATTGTTGAGATATTTCGTAGGGGTAAAAAGACAAGTCATAAGTGGCATTTATTCCTCCTAGAAAATTTATTTATAGCCTATGGATTATGTTTTAACCATAAGGGGTACAAAAAAAGTTTTTGAGAAAATATGGGTAAGTATATACATGCTGGAAAAGTGCTAAAGGAAGTTACAGGTGTCGCTACATGAAGTTACAGATTTGCTATAAGCATATATAATTCTCCGAATTACCAAGTAAATCAAATCCAAATGGGATGGGACAATTTTTTTTAATGAGTAGGATGTATTAGGTCTCCATTCCAAGTGGAATCACCCAAAAATACCCCTATTGACACATGCTAAAAAATAACAAAACATTACTATTCTAAAATCTAGAAATTCAAGAACTAGCGTGCTAGTTAATATATCAAATTCGTAACCTAATAAAGTGCAAATGAAATGGGATAATTTTTTATTAGATCAATGTTTTTATGATCTAATGTAACTGGAATAAAAGAAATTGAAGCTCATTAGAATGTTCTAAAAAATAGCAGAAAATTACTACTATTTCCCACAAGGGACTTCCAGAAATTTAGGTTTGGGAATAAGAAAACTAATCCAAGTATCTCAATGATTATTGTGACCTTCCAAATATTTTCCAAGGATTAAATCATGCTTGTGATCCTGTAAACTAACTTTCTTCAACCATTTAACCCAATCCTTCAACAAGAAATCATCAATACTAAATGTAGAAATAGAAAAAAGATAAGAGCAAGAGATGCATGTGAATAAGAAGTGAAAAAAATAAAAGAAAAATATACAAAAGGGCTCTGAGGCTCCTGGGATAGCCAAGCCCAAGGAAACTCAGATTCCTATCAAGGAGACCAAGATTTAGAAGCTGAAAATGATACCAAACTTCATTATTTCCATCAATGCAATTACATCCCTACAAGAAATGAAAGTGGAGCAGCAAAACTACACTTTTTATCCACAAGAAGACTAATAAGAACCCATCTCTAGAGGAAAATTAAATTGGTGCTTATATAAGATGACGAGGAAGAATTCTCCTTGAAAGAAGGAAGCTTTTCCCTCCAAAATCTCTCAAATAGTGGATCTGGTTCCCGATAATAGGAATCTACATTAAGTGACAACGAACACATTACTAGATTTTCTCAATCATTTGAGCTTCAAAATTTGTGCAATAATTTCATAATATCTTAGTGATTTATTATCAAATATTTATCCTCCTATAGTAGTGAGTAAGTCCCTAAATTATCTCCTCCAAATCTTTGTAATCTGCTCAATATTCTCACAATATTCCAAAAAAAAAATAATATTAGACACAAATATGCAATTATCCATAAACCTTCCTAATGAACATATAAAAATAAAAAATATGTTATCTAATTAAAAAATAGAGGTTTAATGTGATAAAGGATGGTCATATCGGCCTTAATTTATGTCTAATTTAGAGGCCCATCAACTCTTTTAGCAAGAGTATATGTTTCATTATCATATTCCACACTTTCTTTTCCATGAAAAATCACAAGTATTGGAGGAACTAGTTTCTACTTCAGCTGAGTTGTCAACTTTAACCTTCTCTTTACTGAAGGTACTAATCCTTCCCTTTATTCTTGGTTATCAATCTCATATTTCTCTTGTAACCATCATAGGAATAATTTGGGTTTAGGAAGAATAACGATATTCATATGATGTCTTCAAATTTGAAACGATGCATTTTTATTATTTAACTACTAGTAAAATAGTGATAGGAAGACATTAAATATAACCATACCTTTTCTGTGAAGTCGTTTGTTGCGGATGCCCATGCTAGCATATAATCATTGAAAATAAATGGTTAACAATAGTTAAAAAAAAAATTCCCTAGCATGAACATTATCTTAGTCTTCATAAAGAAACATAAACCATTTCAAAATACAAGGAAGAAACAAAAATAACACCATTGATATAAATTCAAAAAATGACTATCACAATTTTTTACTTGCTTGAATTGTTTATCAAAGTTTGGAAATTTTGTGGCTTACCTAGAAATTGCAATACAGTTTCAAACAAGATGATTCTATTAAAAAAGGAATAAGAAATCATCGAAATCTAATTGATATAGAAACATGTATGCCTCTGCTAGCATTAAGAGAAGCTTTGAAGCAGGAAGAAATAATGTTTCCATATCATTCATAGACCCTATACTAAAGCAAAATTAAGTCATAGATAAATAGTCGTGTCCTTTGTTTTAAATTGTAAGGATAGAGAATTACTTTGGAAAGATTTGTAGTCCATACTACTTGCAAAGATCCTAATGATGTTTATATGCTCATCTTATTGCTTTCTATGGCATATTTAATTGTATACAATCAACACTAAATTTCACAATATTAAAATAAAAATGGATACTTTTCAAGTCATTTTACCTATGGAGAGTGGCTTCAACTCTTTCTCTTTTGATTTCCTACACTTAATCCAAAATAATTAAAATAATTGGCAACTGCAAGAGCAGGAACGTCACCGTAGATGGGTACTCCACCATTTGATTTTGAACTGGAGTTATACTCCATGTATGTGAACTGAGAAGGGCAAGATGCATCGTGTACTATTGCAGATGCACTTGAAGCAATGCTAGTAGATGTGATTTCTTTTGGCTTTTGATCATAAAGATCCTCCTTTGGCTATATTGGCATACAACTAAGAAATCGTGCTAATTAGCAACATAATAAATATATATATAAACTAGATTATCATTACTTATCATATCAACATGTAAAGAAAAACATAATAGTTGTTCGGTTTTATGAAATTTAGCTTTACCATTACCTAAAATAATAATACCTACTTTAGTTGTAAGATTTTTGACACCAAGCCCGCCAAATTTATTTCCAACAACTCTCTTTGCTATATCCAATGATTTTTTACTTGTACTTGCAATAGCTGGAGGTGGAAAATCTACTTCAGCTTTAAAAGAAACTCCTTGAGGTGCACCAAGTTCATCATTGAAGAAAATCAGTTACTAAATTTAAATTATTTTCATTAGAGTCTCCATTAGTCACATGGTTTGCTTGTGAAGCATGAAACAATGAGAATGTTGTATAACTTGTTCCATTTGTCAAGCTACGACCAACTTCCATTGCAAGAAGTTGTCTATATAGCTCAGTTTCTCTTGATGTTTATTTTGATTCTATTTTACCTCCATCATCCCAACCATGTCACTAAAAGAATGTATGTCATCGGCCATTTCCCCCAAACCTCATGACCCTAAATTGTTTAGGAGTTCATGAGTCAAGGTTTATGGATCTCTCCAGCAAAAAATTCAAAGTTGGAACGTCCAATGAAGGATCTACCAATTTAAAGGAAACAATTTATATTGTGCATTTGCAAAGTAATATGTTTTTATCCCATTCATGCAATCAGATATTAATATTGCATATGATTCACAATCAATATCATGGTATGAAATAAATGTCCACATTTTGTAGCTTAAGGATATGCGAGAGTTATGCGTGTAATAATGTGATCACCAAAATTTCCATAGGTGAAGATAGTTGTATTGGAGCATACATGTTAAAACATAGAAATTAGGAGTTTCCTACAATTTATGACAGCACTACTGTAAGAGACTAGGGCAGGTTGGTGCCAAATGATCGAAATTTACTATCTTATGTAAGGCCTGTCTGAATGTGTTCAGTCTGCAACTATTGGTTTTGGTCTCATCACAATTTTGTAATCCCAAAGATCATTTTAAGATATTCTTTCCTAAAGTCAACAAGTTTCTTTCTTGAAATTAGTTAACCATTATTCGTTTTATCGCGTAGGCTTTATGTGCTTATGAATTCTCTAGATATTTAGTTAGTATTTTGTGAATGTACCGCAAGTCTAAGAAGAAGAATGTAGATCCTAAGGTGTGAATTGTTTTTATTTATTATGAGAAATGACAACAATGATCATAAGTGGTGTGGGAGCTTCCAAGCGAGATGCTTCAAGAAATCAAAGGAGCAGGCTAGTTTCATAGGACCCAAAACCCCTATGTATTTGGTTAGTTGGGATTACCCTTCTTTTTCCTTCTATTTTTTTCATGTGTCTTTGATGTTTTTCTATTTTAAGTCTTGGCCTAACCTGTTGGGTTGCCTCTATGGGTGGTGGAGCTTTAGTGCAAGCTTCCCTACCAGTATCAAGGAGTTGTTTGTGAAAAGAGTCATCGATGTGGGGAAACTAGGCCCCACTCATAGATGTTGGGAAGGAATTTTGAAGGTGTCAAAGGCCAACATTATCCTTCCTTTGATTTCCATACTCAATTACTCAATTTTTTCAAGCCACGTCATCAGCAATGTTATAGTCAAGATGTTGTGTGCAAGTGCATCAAGTAGCTAGTGCAAGTGGACAATAGATTGTCCCATGTGGGTGTGACATAGTCTAAATATCTCTTAGGTTGGTCTCTAATAATGGCTAACAAAATTTGACCTTAATTTCATTAATCCAACCAATGAGGCACTACTAGGAAAGACAAATCTAGAGTTCAACCCACCAAATATTGCATGCATTGTTCCCATGGAACTACTATGGAAAGATATACTCTACATGTGCATCAAAGATTTAAAAAATTCATAAATACACATAGTTATGACATTGTTGAGGACTGGATGAAATCAGTAAGCCACCAAATTTCCACACAACAAATTAGGGTCGAATTATAGGATTCAGTTTTTCATATTTGGACTTATCCAAGTAACCTAAAACCAAGATCTTCTGGGCTATGGAATTCTACTAGTTTTCCAAGACTCTAGTCACTACCACATTAAAAAATTAGAACCAATGTCAACCATCATCTATTGAAAAGTTAAGAAGACTAGAGGCCAAATTTAGTGCGTATGTAGGATTTCTTTCAAGCTCGTTTTCAAACTCAGTGGAGAAGGCTCAAGCCAAGAGAGAAATGGTGGAGTTCGTGGGAACTTGTGATTAACAAGGCACTAATTTGAACACAATAATCATTGAGGATTAAAAAAATCATGAGATCCCAACAAGGAAAAACAACCGGAGATATTGTCTCACCTAGACTCCTCTCAACCCACCTCAACTTGATCTTGTTATCTAGATTTTATGACATTTTAAAATGTCTTTCGGCCAGTGTTTTTATTTTAGTCTATTACTCCTATATGGGTAAACTGTGACAAATATGGAGGACTAAATATAAATGAGAAATTTTTAAAAATCCTTTGAATGTTTTTCTAAGATCTGATTTTCCTTTTAATAAACCTCAAAACACAAAAAGGTGTAATTATTTTTTTATTATACTAATATAGAAACAAAACTTACCCCAAAAAAATGTTGCCACCAAAATACAACTTTGAAAAAAATAAGGTGGTAGGTTATCTAAGGTTAACCAAAGGATTCCAAATGTGTATGTGGCTCCATAACCATCCATGTATGATTCTATGTTACTCATATTTAGATTTCACTGTGTTGGTCGTGAACTTTTATGTTATAACAATTAGTTTTCATAAAATGTCTAAATGATTTTTATCACAAGTGAATGAGAAGTGAATGAGCGATTTGAAGAGGTGTTGTCATTATCTAAGGGGTGTGTTAGTTTGAATTACAAACTAATGTATCGTGCGTGAAATACTTGATTGTTAGACTATGTCACTTATACATGTCAAGGAACCATTGTAATGATAGACCCCCACAAAATATGTTGCAAGCTCATATAACTGAGGCCAATGTGAAACCACTATATACTGAGCATAAGTTTGATTCTGAAGAGGATAAAGAAAATAAAAACATATAAAATTTGTTAATTTCATACACATAATTGGAAGTTTGAGGTGCTTGAAAAATTAGGGAAGAAAGTAAATAGGGAACACTCATAGATTCACCTTGATGTATTCTTCAACTAGTCATGCATTCTTTCTATCTAGGGAAGCATCAAGCTCATGAAAAAAGTAGAAGGGTGATGGAAACATTGCTTGTAAACTGAATGGCAAGGCTAAAGAGGCTAGAGTTTGTTCCTCCCCAGACAAAGAATTAAAATTACACCATTTATGATGATTTGGATGCACTCATTATCGAAATTCAAATGGTAAGTATTTAGTAGATTAAATTTTCCAAGGTGAACAAATTCAGAGTATATTGTCTAGGGAAATATCATTAGATGAATTTATAATTACCTTATAGATTTACTCCATTAGAAAATAGAAGGCTCTTTTCCTTTGTGAAAGAGAGAAATGAATCTCCATGTTGTGTAATATTTTTATACTTTTTTGATAGTACACCATTTAGATAAAATCTTGGAAACATTAGTCCGAAACATAAAAAGTGGAGCTCTAATTGCTTTGAAAATAAATCAATAAACTAGAGCAAACTTACCTTCTTGACAGATTTTGTAAAGATATTAAACCTCTCATTTTATATCTTGTCGTTCTAATTTCTTTGTGACTCTATCATTTCATTAAGCTTACCAAGTTCTCTTAAAAAGGAGGATTCATTCTTTCTATAATTTATGTCCTCCTATAAAGAATCAGTAGAAATGTTCGTGTAGAAAATAAACACATTTGAGAAATAATGAATCAATGAAAGAAAACCACAAAGTATATTACAGTTATTCATTGCCCGAGTCCAAGTGAAAAAGTATTTAATGAATGTATTATTTCCTTCTCATATCATTCAGAGACATCTCCTCACTACAAGAAAAAGGGACATTGGTGAGGGTCGAAAATTGTGACCACAAGCACATTGGTGATGGTCAAAAGAGGCTTTGTCACCAAAAATTGAACATCACCAAAGGTGGCATCACCAAAAGTACATGTGTTATGGTGACATTCAAGCTCCATGACCAATAATAATTTATAATTATCAATAGTGACTGTCACCATTTCATATGAGCAATGGTGACAAAACTTAGCTTCCATCATAAAAGAATTGAACGTCACCAAAGGTGGCATCACCAAAAGCGTAGGTATTGTGGTGACATTCAAGGTTCGTCACGAATACTGATTATAATGACAGATAGTGACTGTCACCATTTCATATTAAGAAGAATGATTTATTGTGATGGACCTTTCATGACCATAACTATTGATGCATATATGTGGTGGCATTCGTTGACCGTTGCCATTTCATATTTTGGTGAGGGTCGAAAAATGTCAACATAAGCTCATTGGAAATGGTCAAAAGAGCCTTTGTCACCAAAAACTGAACATCACCAAAGGCCACATCGACAAAATTAAATGTGTCGTGGTGACATTTATAATGCACCACTAATAATGATTATAATGACAAATATTGATCATCACCATTTCATATGAATAACAGTGATTTATGGTGATGCACTTTTCATGGCCATCACTATATATATCTATATATTATATATATATATATATATATATATATATATATATATATATATATATATATATATATATATATATGGTGGCATTTTTTGACCATCACCATTTCACATTTTGGCGAGGTTCGAAAAATATCACCATAAGCTCATCGGTGATGATCAAAAGAGAACCCATCAACAAAACCTGATCATCGACATTCCATATGAATATCATGGCATGATGGAACCAAACCACCAACCTCCTACTTGTAAAGCAGTTCTCTTCCATTGAGCTATCACCATTTAAAGAATTAGACTTCAACAAATCAGACCTTGAAACTTCATGTATTGTAAGTTCTACAACTTTCAATAAATTATAAAACTTTGTAAAGTCTTGGAAAACCTTTTATTAAACAAGAAAAATAACATCGAAGTTGCAGGTCCTTACCTAATGGTTATGGAAGTTATGAAAAGTGAGTGCAGGGAAAAATAATTATGTATAAAATAATCAATATGTTCAGTTGAATACTCAATTAGAAGTGAAACTTTGAAGACATTTATAGCCTTTAGATAACTTATAATTATAAACCCTAAAATTTTCAATTACACCAAAAATTGGTTTCTCACCTTGTGAATCATGTAAATATGTTGTGATAGTATACAAATTTGCCACTAAAACATTGATTTGCATGCCAAAAAGTAAAAAATTGTGAGGATATATGATCCAATTATGAATAATGAGCTACACACTTGAACCCTACTAGCTATGGGGTCTCAAAAAATAATTGGAAATGCTTCTCATTACTAATTAATTCAATATGTTAAAATACAACGATCAATAATGATCCCAAAATTAAACCACTAAACATATGTTAAAATTGTAAGAACAAAATTTGGCTATTATTTGTGACACCAACAAATATCGAAGGGGCATTCAAACGCTTCAAAATCTACACCAAGCATGAGTATCCAAAAATGAAATTGCATGGATGCAAGGAAAGCACTCTCTACCTCTCAATGATAACTATGTCTTCCCACAAGTACTTCAATTGGAAAAGGGGTGTGAGGAAAGGAACCTCAAAGAAAAAAGTACACAATACAAAAATACACTTCATCCCCCTTCTACTTTTATCGAATAGATCTAGGGGAATAACAAAAAGATCCATAGAGAATAGGAATAAAAATTTCCCCTAAAGGTGCAAAGATACACTGAAGGAATAGAATATTTATGTCTTGTAAGCCCAAGAATGGAAAGAGACACATTTTATGTAATTACACTAATTTGTCTCCATGTAGCTAAAAAAAGGTCAAATTCTCTTGAAGAAAATTTGCAAAGTTTTCCATTGACATGCTTCTATTCTTTACTAACAAGAGGATATGCTATAGTTCAGGAAGTTCATGCTTCCTAGAATATTTCAGATGCTCTAATATTTCCACCAAAAACATGTAAAGAGCCATTCCATAATGCTAAAGGTAAAGTTTTTCCTGATTTGTTTGTTGTCCAAAAAAAAAGTTCAAGTTCAACCCAAGTTGCATACTAACCAAAAATAAGTCACGCATCAGTTAACTAAGTAAATAAATTATTTTGACAACTAAACCATTCATGATCTCTTAGGACCATTAATGATGATTTCATGATCTATTTTGGTTATTGTATAAGGTTAATGACTACGCCATCTTGTTTTCTGTATTGATTTCTTGTTAAAGACATGTCTCAATCTCATCATGAAATATAAGAGGATATATGATGTTCAACAATTTGTATACTCTCCCCAAACTATAAGAGTTTGTTCTCTTACAATAACCATAGTTCAAATAACAACAAAAAAACTAGTAGACTCGATTGACTCTTTAGTGGAAGCTTATGGTTGGGCTATACAATTTACATGTGCCTCTCACTTTATAACGGCTCGAAAGTCCATGGTAGAATGAAATGTTACATCACTGCAATGTAGCTGAATAAAAATAGTTAAAATGAAAAATGGTAACCATTATCAGAGTAGTATATATATATATATATATATATTATATTATATTATATATATATATATATTATATATATATATATATATATATATATATATATATATATATATATATATAATCTTGATTGTGGAACCAAATGGAAATAAATCTTACCTTTTCTCTTGTGGTTGAACGAGAAGCTCCCTTCTCATACTAATTAAAACGTACAATTGTAAACTAGGTCATATAATTATAGGAAATTATAGTAGGTTGTATCAAGAGATAATACCTCCTTACGATTATTCCTTGTAGGTAAATATAGTGGTGTGTTTCCATTTCTAACATGTAGCATAAATATTGTTGGGTCAACCTAAAGTAGTTCCTTCACCACATCTGAGCAGTTGGATCCATTGGATGCCATGTGCGTTATTGTATGGCCCCTTGTGTCTTTTCTTTGAGTCATTTGTGGATCTTTTACTATTAAATCTCTCATAATATCTATGTAAGCACTTCTTGTAGCAGATGCAGGGCATTCTTTCCAATGCTTCTAGAAATCCCTGTCAACTGACTGTCTCTAGCAAGAAGCTCATTAGCCACCTCAACATGAACCTTATTTGCAGTAGAATTAAGAGGTGTGTCATTTGATAAATCCAAAGTTTGTCACATATTAGGGTTGTGGTTCAAGAGCAGCTTGACAACACCTGTGTACAATTTATTAGCAAACTTCTTATGAATGTAGTACTATTACGCTGCATGTATGTATATCAACATTCATAATATGTGATCCCATAAATTAATTCAACCTCAATAGATCAAAACATGAATTCCACTATTTAGTAGTCCACAAATCACATGCATCAAAAGATAAAATGGCATAGATATTTCTCACATGGCATGTTAGTTAAAAAATCAGGCACATAACATAAGATAAGAATTTGATTTCGTATGGATTATTGTTTTGAAATTTGACTTAAGAAATTTTTTGAGCGGGTTGTGAAGATAGAGTATTGAGTGTCATTTCCTTTTTTGTGTCTCTCCATTAATAACCAGTAGCAGATAAGAATTATGGAAGATTCCTAGTCTGAATGGTCATGCTAAATCACCTTGGACTTGAGGTGGTTGTAGTGCATTCTTTTATTGGTAGAGGGGAACTATTTTCATTGAAGGGAAGTCCTCTCTCTTTTATTTCATTTGTTGGATGTATGATGACCATCGCTTTGCCTTTCACTTTTGTCTATCATTGTTGAGTCGTGTTCCCAATACTAGGAGTGGTGAATTAAAGTATGTTCCCTATTGTGGAATTCATTGATTATGATTGTATACACATTTATCTAAACGTATTTACCTAATGAAAGCCTTTTGTGATGAGAATTCACTATGACCAAATGGAAATAACATTAGATGTTTACATAGCAAAAGCGTAGCATGAATATTACTCACAATTATTTTCTCCAAGTACACCTTACCTAGAGAGGCTTCAATTGGTTAAACTCAGTATTAGGGTTTTCCTCTATCAAAAGTTTGTTGTGTGGTTTTTAAAGGCTTGTAGCTTGCGGTTGGCCCTATGCATGCACTTGGCATAATGATGTGATATGGTATCAAACATGGGAAAAGAACTTATTGAATGTTGGCTCCATTTCGTTATTTAAATATATTAGTAATTTTTGAATTAGTAACTCAGCAGTGGGAATGCATAGGTACTACCCTGAATTCTTCCACACCTAAAATCCTTACATTGAAGAAGCTACCTCTATTGATTATCTCAATATCCAAAATGGGACATTGGAAAATATTAATACAAGAATATAGCATGAGTCAAAAATTTTGTAAAGGACTTTTGTGTTACACATAATAATAAGTGATAAGACTTTGTGGGTCTATTAATTATTTTGGGTCATTCATGTAAAACGTTACACAATTTTGTTTTAATAGTACTGGAACATGATTTGAATCCATATCTATGGTGTTTAAGTGAGCTTGGAAGAAGTATTCTCGAAGAAAAGGGCTATACATCTGTAAAACCGTTAGCGAGTATTTTGGAGTTATTATGCTTTTCTGTGTTTACTCAAAGGGTCAAAATGTGAAACAAGGTTAAGAAAAATGATCTAAGAGGAAAGAGACCAACCAATTCCTGGGAGTTGTTTAATAAAACTTGAAATTTATCATCAATTGTGTCAACAACATATGTACGAAGAATTTGATCCTAAACAATATGATAATGCAGAAGGAAAGAAAAAATTGTATTCATAATTGATGATAGAAGTAAAAATATAGCTTGGTACATAATAACTAAGAACAGCACAAGCTAATGCATAAGGACCATAACACCATCATAGATGCCTTTAGTGAAGGATCATAAGAAGTTAAAACACATCTAGTTGTTGCCACATCAACTCATTCTAGAATTAATTAGGAGATAGGGAAGTTAGGATAGAATCCTAAAGTTGAGAGGATGGCTCTCAACCTCCTCCAAATATCTAGGAGGAAGTTTCTCTAGAAAAGATACGAGAGACTTCTCTCCTCTAAATAAATGGCCATGTATTTTTTTGTAATGCTCATGTTTGTAACTGACTTGATTCTTAATAAAGTATATGGTGTTTCTAATTGTTTGTGCTATGAACCACTAGTGCATATTTGCTTTCACCTCTTGAGCCTACAAAAAGGGAGAGCAACCCCCTCCATTTGGAACAAAATTATGAGAAGCATTGAAACTTTTTCTAGCTCAATATTTGTGGGTAAAACTAAAAGAGGTGTGGATGAGATTAGTCAAGTTCATGTGATATGTAGAGATGGAAAGGAAGCTAGCAGGGAGGAAAATAAAAATATTTAGTCGACAAGGAGAGCTATAAAGAATTCAAAAAGATAATGTTGATAAGCAAAAACCTATAGAAAAATATATCCCAATAAGGACACCTATAGAAAAATATATCCTAATAAGGACACCCTCTTAGTATGTGTACTCATGTGTAGTGTGGGTATCAAATTCCACAATCATATTTATGATTTTTCTTACAAAATAATAGAAATAAGCTTGAATATCAAAGTTGCTAAAAGCCAAGTGGAAGGATGAAGGGAAAGAAATGGCTAAGGAGAATGCATAATGCCCCAAAAAAAGAAGACGAGAGGATGCAGCTATTGAATTTGAAGCAAACAGGAAAGCAGGAAAGGAGTTAGCAGGTGGGATTTCAAGAGGAGGCAGGGACCATGATGACCTAGGTCATTCTGAAACTAGGAAAAATACGTTTCCTTCGCAAAATATGTTCAAGATAAATCTTGAAAAAATCTCTTAGGAATTAGGAAAGAAGTCTTCAAAATTTAATGGGACTATGATCAATATATGGAGTATAGTAAAGCTTAGAGATGATCTACGAGGCATGGAAAAACAACTGCAACATCTGATAGAAAATACAATTAAACAACAAAAATATGTTGATGAATAAACATGCAATTGGACAAGGTACTAGAAAAGTTCTATGAGACATGAACAAAATGAGTGCATTGATTTATAATGTCAAGGGAGTGAAAGAAAATATAGACTGGGAATGAGGAAAAACTCCTTAAGTTGGTGGAAAAACACCATAGACTTGCCCCAAAGGGTATATCCCTTAAAGAATTTTGCGTTTTAGCCATGAGGTTATAGCTGTAATTTTCAGTTTTCGGGGTTGTAGTTATCCTAACTTATTGTTTATGATTTCTATATAAATAAATAAACTTATTTATTTTATCTTTTAAAAAGAAAAATTGTGCCAAAATGTGCTACCCTACTTGGCTCCTTTTGCAAAAGGACCATGGATGAATACTATTTTAAACCAATCACATTACGAGCTTGTAATTAATACATGGTGTTGACTCCTGGCATCTAAGACCTACTAGAGAAAAGATAATCGTAATGAACTGATTTGTTCACCATGAGAGAAGATATGCGCAAGGCCTAGTGAAGGAAAATATCCATCCTCAAATGGGATTGCTCATACACTAGAGGTGAGAGAGCTCAATGTGTGAATTCCATTTTTATCGATACATATCTAATGAGTGTTACAATAGGTTCATTTATAATTATATTGTCTTCATATATCTTCATGAAATTGTCACTTTTTTGTCTCTCTATTAATAGCTATTAAATAATGCTATTATTATTTATTCAATTGTTATTCTCCTATTCATAATTACCAATATGGTACATAATATCTTGACATAATGTTTTCCCTTATGCTTCTATTTTTTCTCAGCAAAGAAACCATAAAATTTGTAGTCATATGCCACCATACACTACTCATAGCTTCCCATAATGGACTTCACATTTATATTGTCCCTTGTCATACTTGTGAAAAATATCCATGGTATAGGACATCAAAGTAACCTATAAATTATGTATATCCTACAATTAAACGTGTCTAACTAATTTCTATACTTAGACTTATGTGGAAGCCCCACTTCACAATCATCAAAATAACCTTACGTGACACCCTAATGACAAAGAATTCCCTAACTCATCTCTGTAATAATAGTAAATACCATCTTACCAACAAGAGACCATTATCCTATGAATGATGCCTAACTAATATTTTGAAGAAAGATAGGTAAGTGTATTATGAGTTCCAATTTCCATATCATTGCATGATTAGTTTACAAAAAACATCTTCTCAAAAGGGGAATGTTAAAGGGAGTTTGTATATATGTTAAGTACAACACTTAAGATAGATCAAACTGCAAAGAGAAGAAAATGGATAGGAGAACAATTGGTATAGAAAAAACTGTGAATGAAGAACGTTTCCTTCCAACATTCTAGTTGTGTAAGGTGACATCTAGCATGTAGACCATGTAGGCAAGACTGACAACTTATAAGTTTTTTCAAATTTATAAAGTTCGAATATTACATTTCAAATCCTAGTAGATGGTTATTTATGAGCGCCAGTATTGCAACAAGGATGTTGCAACTCCTGGGCTACCAACTTTACTTATCAACCTGGGGTTCGTACAAACTTGGAGGTGACAGTGCTATATGCACAAGTAAAAGTGAAGGTCCTGCCTATTGTCATTGCTTGTTCGACGAGAGACCCCAGGGGTTCCAAGCCACGCTTCTATAGAGTCATATGAAGCTTGATTCTTTGATGGAAGAAGAGCAAATCTACTCTAAGATAGCTACTCTACTGCAGTAATGAAGAAAACAACATGTAATGCTAAATCACACCATATCTTAATTAACTGTTTAAACAGTCATGCTAAGCAGAACTGCTAAATAAACACTAAACAAATGCTACTAGTTAAGTTGTAGAAGTAAAGCATCAAACCATACTAGTGTTTAAGCAAAAAACTAAACTAAATCTGTTTTCACTTTTTTTATTTTTTAGGCAAAATCAAGTATGAAAATTAATTGTTCTTGTGGATGTGACAGGTGAATGAAAGGTGTTGGAGGATGGCTAGAAGGTTTATGGAGTGGTTGGATGGTGTGGAAGGGTCCTAGGAGGCTTTGTGTGACTTCCTATATGTTTCCCATCAATTTGGCCTCAAAACGGGCTATTTTAGGAAAACCTACTAAATGTACTAGAAACCTACAGGATACAGCTGAGCAATAATTGTGAGGTGTTGGAGATGTCAGGAACCTTAGGAAATGTGTATGATGAGTGGAATGGGGTGTTAGAAGGTCTAGGAGCACTTAGGAGTCAATATCCAAGATAAGAGATGGCTAGATTCGCTCAATGTAACTAGGGGAACTTCAATGAAAAATGATAAAAAAAACTAGTGAGGGTGATGGTGGAACAAGAGATGGCTAAGGTGGATGAAGTGGAAGGTGGCCGCTGGTGATGAAGTCTGGATGTCCTCTTGAAGTACTTGCTTTTCTTAAAACATGTGTGTCTTCCAAGAACTATGCAACAAGATACATTTTCATAAACTAGAAAAGCATGAATCAATTGCCTATATTATGCATGAAGAAAGTTGTTGAAGGGAATGAAAGCATGAGTGAGATCTTATTCGAAAAATGGAGATGGAAAAAGTTGACAATGGAATCTTCCTTGCAACATGAACCAAATACTGAATCAAGGACAACAAACTCCAAGGCTCATGCAAGAACTAGAAATCTGTATTTTTTGCACTGCTGAAGGGTCCCTTTCTCAAGTCATGGTCCCAGAGGGAGGAAGTTAGGCCGAGACACCTGCTGACAACCTTATGGTGATCATTTTTCTCCTTGCTAACCTGCTACTTTAAAGAAGGCACAAATGGAAGCAAACTATTACACAACCAATATAATCTACATTGCTGTAATGGAAATGCATTTACTAAGCAAATGAACAATTAAACAATGAATCTATACTAGCATACATGTAAACTAAAGAGGATCCTTGGCTACTAGGGTTGGGCCCTAACCCAAGAGCTTCAGCCCTCTAATTTAACTCAGTGCTGGCTCAAAACGAAACTCGTTCTTATTACCAAAACGATGGATTACATCAAAAACTGTCATAAGTCTCACAACTCTGAAATAGAGTAGAGTTTTACAATCAAAAATCCGAATCCTACTGAGGTCCTAGGCCTCTCTACTTATGCATCTGAAGTCTCCAATGACTTCCTTAAAATTAGGGAGGCTTGGCTCCCAAACTCGAGATAAACTGGTTCTTTGTTTTTCACTTGCTCGGTTGCCTTCTAGTCCTCATGATTTGGCTATTTGCACTCCGAGATGATGGAGGAATGTTTGAATGGAGGGGTACTAAATGAGGAGGATTTACCTCGTATAATCCCTCTCCCTTGTCCCATTTGATTTTTTACCATGGCCTTTGCCAAAATTCCTTTCTTTTATCCTTTCATCCTGCATTAAATGCACATTAGACCACAAAGCAAAATATCCAACTCTAACTCATATCATAAACAAAATATAATCAAAAGTATGCAATAAGTTATGAGAATAGTTGGTTTGGCTAACCTAAGAGGTGAATTAAGACCCATATAATTACCCAATGATGAGGCTTATCATCACCCCCTACTAAAAGTGTTGCTCATCCTGTGAGTAACTTAGTCAATATCCATATCCTTCATGGCTCTAGTAGCCTCTCTGACATCCCATGCCTCTGTTGTGGTCTCTTCTTCTTGTTGATAGAACCCTGCCTTCTTTTCCACTTCTCCCCACTACCTCTTTTCTTCTTCTTCTTTTCTCCCTTCTAGCATCCCTAAGAGTAGTGGTGGACTGAGTTTTAGGCCTATCCAATTGACCTTCAACCTTTGTATAGATTGCTTATGCATAGGTATCATATTGAGTTCCTCTCTTAACCTTTGAGGGGAGTGATACTCTCTTATCTTCAAGATGTGTGGCAGTGTGTTCCATCTCCTTAGGCAAGAATCCATACTATCATCTCCTAGCAGCCTAAACATGTCCGCAAAGTGTGAAATTGCTTGCTCTTGGGCAGAAAGATATCTAGGTGCTATATGAGGATCACTTGCAATCAAATTATGGGTATTGATGAGGGCCATGGGATTTGATTGTTTAGCTTTGATCAAATAGGTTCAATCTATTCTTTGGCCAATATTCTTTTCATCTCTGAAGCTCTTGATTCCTCATGGTTCGTCCATGAAGCCAAAGCCTATAATTGTAGGTCCCCTATCTTAGCATTAGGGTCCCAAATATTCATGTTTGTGAGGGCCATGTTGTGCAAATAAAACTAAGCCATTTTGGCGCTATCCTCTAGTGTACTTTGATCACAAAGATCAATAAATTGTCTATAGTCCTAAAATGGCATGGTTCCCCTCTGTGCTGGTGTCTTAATGTGAAACTGCATCCATTGTTCTTTGAGGAAAAGAGCATAGGATTTAGCTGGCATCCTACACTGGATTGCCTCCAAGCAAAGGTTGGCCATACATGCTAGTTGGTTCTCTCTTTCCTGCAGCTATCTCCTCAACCATGTATTTTCTCTCTCAAGTTTACTTCTTATTATAGCTTCTATATCCCTTAAGCCACTTAGCTCATTGCCCATTTCTTTGAGTTTCTCTTCCATGTGCCCATTGTCTTCCACCCCCTTTGATTTGGTGATTTGCATCCATCGGTGGCTTTTGGCCCTCTCCTTCTCGAGCTCGAAGAACAGTGGGATGGAAAATTTTTGAGGTCTTACCCTACCTCCTTTAATAAACCGGTAATAGGAGCCTAGGTTGAGTTGGGGGTTGTGTTCCTTTGTCTCTCGGTCTTCCTCTTTAGCTTCTTCCTACTCCCCTACCTTGCTTTCCAATTTTTGTGCCTCTTTTAGTTTCAGCAGAGTATCCTATAGGACTATTTTAACTTCCTGTAGGATTGCCTTACCCTTTGCGGAAGTTGATCTAGTTGTAGGCCTCGTTACATAGGTGATAGGAGACTTAGGGGAAGGCATTTTGTCTTTTTGTGTAGGGGAATATTCAATCTCAATAGGAAATTTTGTTGATGTTTGTGGCTTCCCCTGTTTTATTCTTGTGCTCTTTCTTGTTCTCAAATATAGTGGGGTTTGCCTCCTCCTTTTTGCTTTCTGCTTGACTGGGGTGCTGAGAGCAGTGAGGGTAGATGTTGCCTCTCTTTCAGTGGCCTCTAGAGACACCATAGGTGCCTCCTCCTTCTGTTCTTTCCCTTTTGTTTTATTTCCTTCTTCTTCTCTATTTGTCGTATCTTCTTCCTCTTGTGGATCTTCATCATCCCTATCAGTTTCCTCCTCAATTTCCTCCTCTGCTTCTTCATCATCCTCCTCTTCTCCCTCTTCTTCTTCAGCTTCATCATGTTCCTCTGTGTCAATTTATTCTTCATCTATCTCATCCTTATCTTGCTCTGTATCCTTCTTTTCCTATTTTTCTTCCTCTTCTATTATGCTTCTTAACCTGCAAAGCAATACCAAACAGAGAATATGCGAGAAAAATACCCAGAACACAGAATATGCGAAGAAAATATACCCAGAACACAGAATATCAATGATTTTATTACTCAGAGAGAAATGTTCACAGGCCTCTTCGAGTGGGCAACCTCCAATAGAGCACAGCTCGATTACAAAACAAGACACGATGCTCCTCGCAGGGAGTCTCTATCCTTTATATATGACTCATACATGCAATACC